>PVJC01018137.1:0-31687 GCA_004026665.1 Murina feae | reverse complement strand
AAAAAAAAAAAAAAACAAAAACCACACACACAACCTCCAGCACTGAGAATTCTACAGACCTGACCAGGAGAGGGTGCACGCCAGTTTTTAGACAAGAATTCCATGGAAAGGGGTTGGCTTACCTGCTTGGCTCCAAGGACCACAGGGACCATGCACTCTGGCTCCGTGGCCTGGGTGCTCTCGTCGATAAGAATGGAGCGGAACTGCATCTTGGCAAGCCTGGGGTCCCCTGCACCCACACATGTGCAGCAGATGACATCCGCGTTCTGGGGAAGAGAGTGTGTGAGCATCAGGGACAACTGCAACAGTACAGGTTACCAGGCGCCAAAGGGCAGGTAGGCAGGACAGAACAGGATACCACTCTAGTCCCTGTGCTCCTGACAACCACACAAACAAGCTGTCTCTCCCTGACAGCACTCACATAAACTTTGAGATCCTAAGTGGTGGGGCCTTACCAGAGAAAACCTCTCAGCACAGACGGCTCGGTGCTTGAGACAGCCTCTGGGGAGCAGTGCTGAGCCAGGGAACAGGTGCTGGGCTGGGATCCACTTTCGGTTGATTTGTCATGAAATAACAGACCCACCCCGAGGGTACAAAGATCCCAAGTTACCAGCAGCAGGGAGGCTGGCAGCAGTAGAAACTACTAAAAATTCATGTCTGTGTGTTCTCAGCGTACCTTAGCTTTCTTTCAAAAGCAGGCACAACCTAACTAAAGGTGCCATCGTATGCCCCAAGGCCCAGGCCCTCACCATGAGCAGTTCCCTTTCAGCTGTGCGCTTCAGGGCTCGGTACCGCTTCTCATCAGCAGATGACAGCTCCCCAGTCTCATCCTTTAGCTGCTGCAGCTTCTGCAGCTCTGGCATGCTGGAAGCACAGGCACAGCATGGAGGACTTGCACTAGGGCCACACAAAGGAGACCCCCCCCACACACACCTGCAGCCAGGTACCTGACACCCACCTATCCATGTTCCTGATCTGGTTGTGCAGGGCCAGGAAGGACACCGGGGAGTCAATGGCCTCGCGGCTCTTAGCGCAGAGCCGCACAACTTTCAGCCCAGTCTGGTGGATCTTCTCAGTCAGCTGATCCACAGCTATGTTACTTGGAGCACAGACAAGCACAGGCCTTAAACATAAAGCAAATGAATATCTCAGTGCTTGCCCACAGGAGATTAATGAAATGCTATGTACCTAAGACTGTTGTTTTGAATCACAGGCAGTGCAGACAAATCTAAGACTAAAAGCCAGGAACCCTAGCTGGTTTGGCTCACTGGATAGAGCGTCGGCCTGCAGACTGAAGGGTCCCAGGTTCAATTCGGATCAAGAGCACATGCCCGGTTGCTGGCTTGATCCCCAGTAGGGGGCGTACAGGAGGCAGCCAATCAAAGATTCTCTCTCATCATTGATGTTTCTATCTCTCTCTCCCTCTCCATTCCTGAAATTAAAAAAAAAAAAGACTAAAGCCAGGAACAGGACAATGTAGGAGCTAAAAGCCCAGCCAGTCCAGGGCTCCCTGTCCCCAACCAGCTTTCACTCTACTCATGCAAAGTATTGTTAACAACAGACGTGCATCCTCACCTTCCCTGTCTTGAAGACCGTCCAAGCTGAGCTACATACAGCACAGCACCACCTGGGTGAACTGACCAGTGCTGCCTCTAAGAGCAGCAGGCTTGCCCTGGCCAGTGTGGCTCAGGTGGTTGGGTGTTGTTCCATGTACTAAAAAATTGCTGGTTCGATTCCTGATCAGGACACATGCCCAGGTTCAGGGCTCAGTCCCCACTGGGGGACATGTAGGAGACAGCTGATGAGCTGATCAATGATTTTCTCTCATCACTGATGTTTCTATCTCTCCCTTCCTCTTTCTAAATCAGCATGCACACACACACACACACACACACAAATCTTTCTTTTTAAATATATACTTTTCATGTTGTGGTTTTTTAATTTCAGAGAGAGTCAAACAACTGTAGTAGTTCAGTGGTTGAACGCTCACCCATGAACTGGCCATCTCTCTAAAAAAATCTTTAAAAGAAAGAAGAGCAACAGACTGCAAGCTGTATTGTTAAAAGCAACCAGAGGCATGATCTAACACAAACCACGTAAAACATAGTGAGCAGGTAACCCTCCCAACAAGACATTCCTACAGTCAGGCCTGCAGATCCCTACCCATTGCCTTGCCGTGCCAGGTGGTAGACAATGGTGGCGGAGGTCACTGTCTTTCCTGTTCCTGGTGGTCCCTGTATCAGGCTCAGCGGTCTTTGCAGCACAGTCTTCACAGCATAAACCTTCAGATACAAGTGGCCATTAGGGGGTACAGATGCCCTCAGGCTGCACCCCCCCCCACACCCAGCAATTCTTTGGGCCAGGCCCCAACCATCTCCAGGATGATAAGAACCTGAGAGTGGTTGAGGTCGGGCAGCCCCTGTGCAGTGAAGCGCTTGGGCAGCTGGCACTTGATGATCACATCCTCCACCTCGTGGCCAAGCAGTTTATGGTAGATATAGCCTGATACAGAGGTTTCATCCACGGCAAAAGTCTTCAGCGCACTCTGCATCCTGTGGCGAAGCAACAGGTTGGCCATGCACTCATGTAGGCTGGTGGGAAGCCCATCCCCAGGAAAGGAGAATCATCTAGAGCTGGAGGCAGACGCACCTGTCAAATGAGGTGGACTTCCACACGAAATCCACCTGGAAGTTGTGTGTCACCTCCACAGGTGCACCCACACTGCTCCGCAGCTCAATGGCAATCTCATCGCCATAATCTGCAACGCTGAGTTAAGGTTCATCTTTGCCATAAGCTGGGTTTACCTTTCTGAGGATCTCTTATTTGGTTACTGAGGAGACGTATCCCTCTCATTGTGCCAAAAGGTGACAACACAGCCAGTGAGACCCATGTTCTGACACTCTGCCTCGTGTCCTGGTCTCCTGCAACTACCCCCCTTGGGGTGTCATCCAGGATGCCAGGATGGATTGGACACGACTAGAATCCAGGTTCTGATTGTGAGCTTCAGAGATGAGGTGAACATCTCAAAGCATCCTGGCTCCAGGTAAAGCAGTGCTTCTACTAGTTTTATGTAAGTGTGTGCCCTCAAAGTCCAAATGAAGGGCTCAGTGGCTTGAAACAAAGTTGACTCTAATGGGGCTCTCCAGCCATGGCCATACCCTCCACCCAAGGCCCCAGGACTTGTCTCCTCAGTGACCAGCACACAGATCCCCTGTGCCAGCTGTTCTTCACACCAAGGATACTATCAGGGACCTTGATGACGTGGCCGATCCCTTTCCACAGGGGCGCCAGGTCCCCTTTGTACCGCAGGCATATCTCATCCCCTTGCATGAGCCGCATGTCTTCCAGGAAAAAGAGAGCAAAAAAGCGTTTTCAACATGTGCCTAGGCTACCATTGAAGAGTTTAAATTAAGGGATACTTTACAAGGGCAAACTAGGAATTATGCTATTTATGGTCACAAATATTTTAAAACTTAAAATCACCTCTTAACCAAATTATGACTAAATCCTCATTACCAGAGTCAGTCTTGGGTAAAGTGAAGTAGGCGATTCTCTTCTTGTTAAGGCCCAGGTCCCACCTGACCGTGATGTTATCTTGAGTCTGAGCACATGAAAAATAAGACCCCTGTTAGCCTGTGACACAGACATGGCCTGGACTCCTGTGTCTGGGTATCCATAGGCATGTGCCCTACAGCAACTCCATGAGTCATGATGCTGGGGTGCATCAAGCAGCATCCAACAGCCTGAAACACCAACAAGGGCATCCCTGGGAGAGAAGTCATTAGGACCTAAGAACCCACAGAAGACAACCAGGATCCCTCATTCGACGTCAGCTCGCAAGAGGTCCTTGGAAGAAGAGAAGGAAGCCAGCAGCTGAGGACACGGCCCGAGAGCCCCACGGCTCTTACTTCCTAGACACGCTCTTTGTGGGACTAGCACAGAGTGCCCTCTGCAGACCGCAGCTCCGTGGATCTGACGCTCCTGGCAATGGGCAAAGACTGTGAATCCAACTGCGAGGGACTTTTGTTGGATTTAAAATCAGGCCAGTGAGTGACAGAACATCTGCCCTCGATCAATGGCTCCGTCTCTCTAGGCACTGGGCCAAGGCCCATGATAATGTTGGCAGCCTGCAAGTAAAACCATCCTAACAGTCTCAGGAGAGATGTGTTAAAACAACCACACCCTCCTGCACACACCACATCACCTGTGACTCTTTCAGTTTCTTGTCATAGTCAGCCTCCAGCTTGACCAGAGGCCCAAATATGTTCTGGTACTGGTAGGCATCCTCATATCGCAGGAGGACATGCTGCGGCTCCTCATCCACTCCGGGCTTCTCTAGGTCCTCCAAGGTGGCAGAAGGATTCTCCTAGAAGACAAGACCCACACCAAGTTTGTCCCCAATGTCACTTGTGTATGAAATTAACTACATGGAAGCTCACCAGTCACCAGAGGGATGGGAAAACACCCATCACTTCTCAAGACAAGCCAATGTTGGGCTGATGCTGAAAAGGGTGCCAGCAGTCAGTGGTGTCAACCCTGTGGGAGAGCCCTCCTATCAGGAAGTTCACGTGGCATAGGGAGGTGGATGCCTGTGCAGGCCATGGCCACGCCTCGGCTACTGTTCCTAACAGTCCCTAACAAGGCTACACCAATAGGGGTAAGTCTTGGCAATAATGCTCGAGGAATACAGATGACATACCTACACCATCAAATGGCTGCATCCTCCACAATCATCTGGCCCTGAACTGGGAGGGACAGCACTTCTTCCAGGCTGCCAGAAAGACCTCCAGCTCCTCTGGCTGTGTGAGCAGAGGAGAAGCCTTACCTCCCCATTTGCTCCTGACTCTACATTGCACCAATAGGGCTACACTCTTCCCTGGCAGGGACAGAACAGTATCTGGGCTGCTGAAATATAAACAGGAACAGTGAAAAAGTGGTAACTTGAAAATGGAAGTGAAAAGACACCTTGCTAGACGAGGTTTGAAAAACCATCTTTTAAAAATACGTTTTTATTGATTTTAGAGAGAGAGGAAACAAGAGGGAGTGGGAGAGGAAGGGAGGGAGGGGCAAGGGATGGAGGGGGAAGGGGGAGGGTGGGAGAGAGACAGGGAGGGGGAGGGAGGGAGAGAGGGAGGGAGGGACATCGATGAGAAAGAAACGTCAATCAGCTGCCATCTGCACGTCCCCTACCGGGGATTGAGCCCCAAACCAGACATGTGCCCTGACTAGGAATCGAATCAGTGACCTCTTGGTGCATGAGACGATGCTCAACTAACTGAGCCACATTGGCCAGGGCCTGAGAAATACGTTAACTTGCACTCACAGTAAAGATAAACTTACATTTAAGATTTCTGGTTACACGGGTGCCTAATCAAAATTTCTATATTATGGCAAAATCTAAACAGAAAATCAGAGAAGGGCTTCCCTAGAGAAGTGGCTATGCAGGCAGAGCAAGTGCCCCACCACAAAACCAAAGAAAGGCCCCTCTCTCCTTCAGCTTTTGGGTTGAGGGTCTGTGACTTTTGGGACTGTGATCCCTTTCTCACTACACACTCACCACAGTTTGGTATTTCCCTGGCTCAGATACATCAAAGGTAAGGTGACCAGATTGTAACACTGGTAAAGCGGGACACCATTGACCACTTGGCCGCCGAAAACCGTATATTCCCTTCCCGTTCTCCTGCTGTTCCCTAGCTTGTCGTGCATTCTTTCCAAAAATTGGGACTTTTTAAAAATGCCGTGGGACATGGGACAAACTGTTAAAAATTGGGACTGTCCCGCCAAAAGCAGGATGTCTGGTCACCTTAATCAAAGGCCCAGCAAAGTTTTGAAACACGTTCACAGGGGAGGGAACCAAGATGGCAGCATAGGTAAACGCCTATATTTGCTGCTTCCCACAACCCCATCAAAATTACAACTAAAATACAGAACAACCATCATTCAGAACTGCCTGAAAGTTGGCTGAACAGAAGTCCTACAACTAGCGGAGTAAAGAAGAAAGCACATTGAGACTGGTAGGAGGGGTGGAGGCTGGGAACAGGCTGTTCTAACACTCGTGTGTGCCTTTTTTTTAATTGGGAGGGAGATGGTCTCTGCGGAGGCTGTCTGTGAGGAACAATGGGTCCCAACCGCACACCAGATCCCCAGCTCAGGATTCTAGAGCAGGGAAGAGAAGTCCCCATCACTACGGGTTGTAAACATCAGCAGGGATTGTGGCTGAATGACACAGAGGCTGCTGGAGACCCAGGTATTCCATTTAAAGGGCCAGAGCACGAACTTACTCCGATTCCCAGCACAGGTGGCTTTGGGGGACCCAGACACATATGGGGAGGAACTGTATTATCTGGCATCAGGGCAGAACTCTGGTTTCTCCCAGACAGGGGTATCACAAGGGTCATTGTTCCTGTGTTGGGGCCTCCCACATTGCAGAGCTGGCTGGCAGCCACATTTGAGTTTCCATCAACCTGGAGCATACTGTTTGTTTCACTCTGGGGATTCCTTGAGACCTGGCCCCATCCCATTTGCAGCCCCACCCAAGCTATTTGCAGCAGCTTTTCCATATGAGTGGCCTGTCCTGGTTTAAGCTTCAGACTTTGCTAAAATTTCTCAAACAAGCTGCAGCTGGTAACAGTGTGCTCCAAACCTATTAACAAAAGGCCCAAGACCTGGCATTGGCATCAGTCTACCTTGCTTCAGAGCTGGGCCGTCCCTAGGAACCTCCAAGCCCAGTATAAATAGCAGCTGCCTGCACATCCCTCCATAGCTCCTGCCAGGTGGCTCTAGGCAGTGGCTGACTGCACCTCCCAGGGGGCCCTAGAGCCAGTGCACCCAGTGGATAGCTTCAGACCATTACAGATTACAACTCTACACATCCACAAGAGGCAGACTCAGTGAGCACCAAAGCCCCACTGAAGCAAGACCTGCACCCTAGGGGTGTTTCCTGCACAGCTTTCCCACTGTAGTTGCAGCTGGTCCTCACAGCCAATTGGCCTGGAGGTCAACTCCTCCCAGTGACACCAATAGCAATCTAGGCTCAACTACAAGACTGTGCACACAGCCCACATGGGGGCACACTTACAGTGCCCAGCTCAGGTGACTAGGGAGGCTGAGCTACTGGGCCCTACATGACATCTACTACCTAAGGCTATTTTTATTCCAGGAGACAAAGCAGCTCTATCTAATACACAGAAACAAACACAGGGAAGCAGCCAAAATGTGGTGACAAAGAAACATGTCACAAATGAAAGAAATAGAAGCAAACTACTGGATACAGAGTTCAAAACCATGGTTACTCAGGATCTTCATGAGACTTTCAAGGATCTTAGTGTGAATGTCAAAGACATGAAAAAGGACCAATCAGAAATTAAGCATACACTACCTGAAGTAAAAATACTTTACAGGGATTCAACAGTAGAGTAGAAAATTCTAAGAATCAAATCAACAATTTGGAATATGAGGAAATAAAAAACACCCAAGCTGCCCTAGCCAGTTTGGCTTAGTGGAGAGAGCATTGGCCAGTGGCCTGAAAGGTCTTGGTTTGATTCTGGTCAAGGCACATGCCCAGGTTGCAGGCTCGATCCCCAATAGGGGGGCGTGCAGGAGGCAGCCAATCAATGATTCTCTCTCATCACTGTTTCTCTCTCTCTCTCCCTCTCCCTTCTTCTCTGAAATCAATAAAAATATATTTAAAAAACAACAAACACTCAAGCAGAACAGCAAAAGAAATAAAAAAATATCGAGAGCCCAGGTGAAGATATAGTGTAAGGAGCCTTTGGGACAACTTCAAATGAACCAACATTCACATTATGGGGGTGCCAGAAGGAGAGGAGAGCAAGATATTGAAAACCTACTTGAAAAATGACAGAAAACTTCCCTTACCTGGTGAAAGAAATAGACTTAGAAGTCCAGGAAGTACAGAGAGTCCCAAACAAGAGGAACCCAAAGAGGCCCCTACTTAGACATCATAATTAAAATGCCAAGGGTTAAGACAAAGAGATAATCTTAAAAGCAGAAAGAGAAAAACAGTTAGTTACCTATAAGGGAGTACCCATATGGCTGTCAGCTGATTTCTCAATAGACTTTGCAGGCTAAAGGGAGTGGCAAGAAATATTCAAAGTGACGAATAGTAAGGATCTACAACCAAGATTACCCTACCCAGCAAAGCTCTCATTTAGAATTAAAGATCAGATAAAGAACTTCACAAATAAGAAAAAGCTAAAGGGGTTCATCACCACCAAATCAGTATTATATGAAATGTTGAAGGGTGTTATTCAAGAAAAGGAAGAAGAGATTTAAAAAAAAAAAAGAACAATAAAATGGCAACAAATACATATCTATCAACAATTGCATTTAAAAATCAAAATAAACAAACAAGAAATCTAATGAACAAAATTAACTGGTGAATAAAAAAGAATCAGAGATATGGAAGCATGGACCAGACTGATAAATCTCAGAGGGAAGGGGAGCAGGAAGAGATTAACCAAAGATCTTACCTATGAACACAGACAGTAGGGTGGTAAAGGCCTGGGGAGGGATGGAACTAGGTGGAGAGGAGCAATGGCGGGGGGGGGGGGGGGGGGGGGGGGGGGGGGGGGGGGGGGGGGGGGGGGGGGGGGGGGGGGGGGGGGGGGGGGGGGGGGGGGGGAACGACGACGACAAACAAACAAAGATGGGAACAAACAAAAGTAAAATGCACTCACGGTCCTATCTACTAAGGCCCAGGCTCCTCTGGACATGCCCACCCATAGCTGCCCAGGGCCAGTTCCTGTTAGGAATCCTCCTGGTAGAAGCTCCAGAATCCTTCCAGAATGTCCTGTTTATGAAGACAGCACCTCTTGCCCTGCCCCAAGTCTACAGGAAACTAGTGCTGAGGAAGACTGCATTCTCAATACATCTCACCTTCCAAAGCTCCTCCAACTTGTTGATTTGTTGGGCAGTAATTTGCCGGGCCCGAAGCTGCTCCTGCTCTGAAGGGATCTTGACCAGCCAGGAGAGGAAGCAGCGATCCTGGATCAGTGGCTGCCACTGAGAGCTGTCCCAGTTGATGTCCTTGAGGCTGCTCTGACTGGCACAGGGCTGCCTATAGAAGCCCCAAGGAAAGAAGAGCCCAGGTGAAGATGACCTCCACCCCAAGACTTACCTTTCACCCCAAGGTGGCAGTCCCTATCTTTCATTATGTGATCACATTACCTTTAAACTGTTCGTAATAAATTGCATCTCCCCACACACTTGAGCTCTGAACTCTTAAAACTCAAAACAGACTTTGGTTTTACAGAATCATTTTTATGATTTAACCAGAACACACCCGCAGAGTTACTTGACAGTCCTAGCTCTCCAACAAGTCCCAACCCCCGAACATCTAGCCAGTGAACAGAAACCATTTTAAAGTTCCACTGAGTCAGAGCTGGCCCCCAGGGAAATCGGGGAGCCCTCACCTGCACAACAGCACCACCACTGAGTCAGCCTTGGCAGGGATGAAGCCAAGCAGGAAGACGTTGCGGCAGCCACAGTTGTAACACTCCAGGACTGTCTCACCAAGGGGCCCATCCTTGTGCAGAGTCACCTCTTTGCATTTTGCCCTCACAAGGTGATTTACAATGTGGCTTAAATCAGGAAATGGATAAATAGTTAACACTCAAAAGTTTGGCTTTTCACCACTTCCAATTCTTGAGTCCCTGTTAAAAGTTCCGGTACCATTCACGGTCCATTAGCAGGGTTGGTCACACCTCATCCATCTGGTGTCCCAGGAGACCAGCCGCCCCTGAACTGGCTCCCCACTAAGCACAAATCCGCCTTGAACCACTTTTAAGGAAAACTTTCCTAACATGTTTCACAGTTTCTGCCTCTCACCTCCCACCCCCTCCAGTTCCTGCTTTCTTAAATCCAACTATTGGGCCTCACTGAATCTAAGCCACTGCCCCTTTCCCAACTCCTCTTGCTCTATGCAGCTTCTCTGATGCTTCTTTCAAAGTCACTTCTCTGGCACAGGGCTGCCTATAGAAGTCCTGAGGAAGTGACATCTGTGCTGGCTGCCAGGAGCAACCGATTCCTAATATGGTGCAAGCCAGGAAACTTGATAAGCAAGCATATTAAAACCTGAGGACAATAAAAAGTATCTAATAGGGGGCTCAGGGCTACTCTCAGGAAGCTCAAGGGCCAGCAATGAAATCCTCTCGAACCCTGCGTCTCGGTGTGGCCAGGACTCTGCCATTGTTCTCATTTCCAGGCTACAGCTCACCTAATTCATGGACTGTGCCAAGCCAGCCTCACTGGGGCTCACAGATGGTACAGGCCCTGCCTCAGGCTCTCTGTAAGTTTGTGGAACACTACTTGTGGCAGCCCTCTCTTCACATCAGTAAACCCTTCCTGTCACGAGGTTAGGTTAGAACCCTCTCTGGCCCCACAAAGTCTGTCATCAGATAATCTAACCAACCATAACCATTCTGAGTACCCCCCAAGTCCCCCACTCCTCTCTGGAGCTACCACCACTGGGCATGTTACCAGAACCAGTGGTTTCCTCTTATACCATCTGTATCCACTTCAACCCCTCTACAGTGGCAACAGGCACCCCGTCAGCTTTCACTCAAGCCTTGTAAAGAGCGTGTGATGCTCGTTGACTGAGCCTATTTTCTCATGGAGGCCTTTCCCTCACTTCCCTGATCGTAACTGCTGACCAGAAGCTGGGGTTGCCAACTAAGACAAGTTTTATTTAATTGCTTCCCCTGCAGGAGAGGAACTAATGCAAACATGGTAACACAAATTGTCCAGAACATTCTGAAAATAGGACTAGAATCTGTAAATCACCTTAGAGATGCTTTTCCTTTTAAGTGTTTTAAAAACATTAGCCCCTTTTCTTGCCTTGCTCCGAACCCCACAATTTGCATACTAACTGTGAGATGACCCAAGATCCAATCACTCTGTGTCCTTAGGCAGCATGATGGTAAGGCCTGGCCCACGGCTCCTGAAGGCACAGGAAGGGTGGATGGGGCTCTGTGCACATAAATCTGCCTATAGATTTTTGTTACTACTGCTCCAAAACATGAACCTCAGAAGATGCTGCTTCCCTGCTGGAGACCTGGAGTCTCTGCTCACTGAGACTCTGCTCTGCTTCTTGTGGCAATGTAGCGAACCCACGGTAGGGGCCAAGGAGTCCAGCACTTGAGTTAGACAGACCGACTCTCCCTAGAACCTAAGCACCACCACCACACTGTTCTCACCCCAATACCAAACACAAGCACGGACTCAGTTACAAGTGCTGGTGATCAGAAGGGAGCTCAGAGCCACCGCTGGTCAGATGAACTTGATTTAATCTGATGACTCAGGATCTGGCCCGTGTTAGCCTCTAAACTACTCGATGAGCTCAGGCCTGAGGGAGCCTTCTCAGGAAGTGGCTCTCATGGATGCCCGTTACTGTCTTGGGAACATCCTCCCTGGGCACCTCATAATGAAGATTAACAGGAATGCGGAGGAGCTCATCTTGCAGAAAAATATAAATAAAAACTAGGAATGAGAATTAAGTCAACCATACTGGCATAATAAAAAGAATAAGAGAATAAATCAAGGGTAAATACATTAAGGCATTCAAACAGCACCATCTGTTTCAAGTTAAATCCGTCACAGAGAAGGGAAAAAACCCAGGTTTGTTAGCATGATTTTATATTGTGCTTCACTTTAACATTTCCATAATTTACACACAAATCTGAGCACAGTCTGATTAAAGACACATGGCAGTCTGATACCTACCTGCCAGAAGTATTTCCACGTCCGTTACAGAACCACTTCTTGCTGGTATTACAGTAAACCACGCAAGCAGGATCATGTATTCCACAGTAACTAAAAAGTAAAAATGAACAGTTAAAGCTGGAAGATCGCTCTCTGGTTTTAATTTGGCAGAATGTAAAAATTTTTCCTCTTACAACATTTTAAAGTTTTTCATTAAAAACATACTCAAACCCAACGATCCTACTAACAAAATCCAATCAGTTAACTGTTGAGGTTTCCTGGTCCTGTGAATGCAGAAAGGAGTTGGGGTGCTGTCGAGATGCTCAGAGATAATGCAGACTGCACCAAAGCCTCGTCCAAGTGGGGAGCAAGCACTGTGCGAGGTGCCAAGTGAGCCCAACACCCCAAAGGCAATCTGGTCACCTCTATGGCCTTCAGCTTCAGGAATGTAACTTATGGAAGGGGTGTCCATAGGTAGCTCTGGGCACTCGGAAAGTGAGCTGTGACCATGCTTCGTTCACACTCCAGCAGAGGGCACCATGCTCCCAGGAACGCTCAACTGAGACCCAGCAGCAGAGGCTCCTGGGTGACAGAGCTCAGCTCCAAAAGAGCACATCAGGAGAGTCCACCACCACAATACCTCCCCCCCACACCTTGTTTTTCTGAAAGTCAACATACCCAAAAGAAAACTACTGGCTCTCCACAGAGTCTGTATGTGTATGAAGCCAAGACTCAGTCTCAAACCAGAATGTGCTTCAACCAAGAACCTTCCCCCCAAACCTTCCACACATGGACAGCTGGGAGGGCCAAGGGTTTACATAGACTGTAACCACTTGCAGCTTCACCAGGACTGGCAACTGTGTATATAACAGGAACACTAGTACATCACTCATATATATGCAAAAACATTTGTAAATGAGCCCTGGCGGGTGTTCTCAGTGGTTAGAGCATCGGCCCATGCACCAAAGGACCACAAGTTTAATTCCCAATCCAAGGGCATGTACCTGGGTTGTAGATTCAATCCCAGACCCTGGTCAGGGTGGGAGGCAGTAAGTGATGTCTTCCTCTGACATCGACGTTTCCCGTTTCTCTCCCCCCTCCCCACTCCTACTCTCTGAAAAAAATCAATGGCAAAAAACATCCTCCAGTGAGGACTAACAAACATCAAATCGAACATTTGTAATGAGAGTGAACAAAGAGTCAAAATAAGGTAAACTGGGGGAAGTGAGGGTGGAGGAGGCAGCGCTCTGTCCCTTGGTGGGTAGACACTGGGGGCAGCGTGCCCAAAGGGCAGGCAGGGCTGAAAAGAAGTCCAGGCTCCAAGCTGCCCCAACTGGCTGAGTGCCCTAAGCAAGATCATTTCACCTCTTTTGGTCTCAATTCCCTCTTGTGCATGTAACAAAAAAAGCAAGAATAAGCCTAAACGTAAGGGATAGGTCCTGCTCTAGATGAGAATTCCAAATTTGGCCAATAAGCAGGTCTACCTACTGACTGTCCACTTCCAAATTTTCAGGAAGCAGACATTTTAAAGAATCCGACAGTAATCTCTTTGTAAGAGAAATCTTAGTGGCTCTATTTGCCCTTTAAACCCAAAGGCTCACGCAATGAGGAGAGTTCTTCCTGATGAGTGAGGCAGGTACCAGGAATACCCCAGGACCTGAGGAAGGCCAAGAGGGGAACCTTTCCCTACCTGCTGGAATAATCAGGGGTGAGCCCACCCTCCTGTCTGGTGACATGTACGCTGCCTAGCAACCTCTTTATTCCCAAGGACACGTGACCAACAGCGGTCTCTGGGATGCCTCTGCTATTGATGCTCACCTGCAGGCATGTAGTGGTAGGTCCTTTGTGTAATAGGTATCTTCTTCATCTTCTTCGAAGTTCAACTCGGCCAGCAACTGGCTGGTCTTGGCCACACTGTCATCCACAGCCCCATTCTGTAGGATGCCCTCAGGTCCTCCAACCTACCACAAAACAGCAGCATCACCATGCAAGCCTACAGCCTTCAGGCATTGGGCACAACCCTCCTATGAAGCGCTGGCCTGCTCTCCACTTTGAAACAGTTCAGTATCTTCTGCTTTGACATTTCACACTCCCCCCTTCCCTATCAAACCTACTCAGACCTACCCTAGCAAGTTTGCTCAGTGGGTAGAGAGAGTGTCGGCCTGTGGACTGAAGGGCCCTGGGTCCAATTCTGGTCAAGGACAGGTACTTTGGTTGCAATCTCCTCCCTGGCCCGGGCCCTGGTCAGGGCTCACGCAAGAGGCAACTGATTGATGTGTTCTCTCACTTAATATTTCTTTCTAAAAATCAATGGAGCCCTAGCTGGTTTGGCTCAGTTGATAAAGCATCAACCTGTAGATTGAAGGGTCTCAGGTTCGATTCTGGTCAAGGGCACATGCTCAGTGGGGAATGTGCAGGAGGCATCCAATCAATGATTCTCTCTCACCACTGATGTTTCTATCTCTCTTTCCCTCTTCCTTCCTCTCTGAAATCAATAAAGAAATATTTTTTAAAAAAGAATATCATATTTTTAAAAAAATGAAAAAAATACCCTCGGGTGAGGGTAACCAAAAAAACCCCAAAAAACTATTCAGATCGAAACAGGGCTGACAGACCCAACCCCCACGGAG
This sequence comes from Murina feae, assembly GCA_004026665.1. Lineage (NCBI taxonomy): Eukaryota > Metazoa > Chordata > Mammalia > Chiroptera > Vespertilionidae > Murina > Murina feae. The sequence goes on along the minus strand of PVJC01018137.1, from coordinate 17,336 downwards.
TCACAGTGACAACCAGGATGCAGAGGGAAATGCTTTGTTTCCATCACTGAGGGCCACAGAAGCCAGAGGACTTTCTATAGGCCATTATGGTCCCCTCTGGGGACAGCTGCACAATGTCAGGCCAGAGGACCTGGGATCGCATGCAGTGAAGGGTCCTGAGTCAAGGTTGTGAGCCCTGGAAAGCAGTTATCTCCTTAGTAAACAGACTTCCTTCATGCCAGTACCCTCTCTGGAAGGCAGCCCTTTCTTGATTACAAATTAGAAACTGAATGTAAGGGTAACTTTCAGAATTCAGTCAATAATCTTACTAAATATATTACCTTTTATGTTATAACAGTAAAAACACACAGACAACTTTAGGTAACTAAGCATGAATTTCACAGGCACTACTGATGAGCTCACAAATCCATTCAGGGGTGCACAGACTCAGCTCCCCTAGGGGAACATGAATCCTAGCATCATCCCTACAGGAGCCTCAGGTGGCAGTCAACAGTCCAGTCATCTCCTCTCAGGGGCCACAGCCCACACAGACGAGGGCAGGCAACAGGAGCTTTATGTGTTGAGGAAGCCGAGAGAGGGATCTCAGGAGCCCCAGGGCAAGCACCAGTCCTATTCCCTTGCAGAATCGAATCCCTGCTACCCAGAGCCAGGAGACCAAAAACCCAGAGCCAGCACAGCTTGAGCCAGCAATGCCACACTCTGTCTGAATCACCTGTACAAGCCTAAGGACAACTATTCTCATGAGAAGGGCATTGCATTTGGGGTGTCAGGAAGTCAGCATCTTGTCATAAGAACACCTATGTCTGTAATGGTCTCAGACCAGATCAGAACCCTATTTCAGTGTCAGACACCACATTAATATGTTTTTCAGGACGGCAGCAACCAGGTTAATTATAAGGAGACTAGAGGCCTGCTGCACAAATTTGTGCAGAGGTGGGGTCCCTTGGGGTGGCATGTGGGAATCAGGCCCCAGTTCATGCCCCCAGGCTCACAGCCTCAGTTCGTGCCTCTAGCCTCACTTGGCACCCCACCTTGGCCTGGCACCGCCCCCTTACCCGCTCCACTATCCCACCTGCGGGGCAACCGGTCCCCCCTCCCTCCCAATCCCCCGCTCCAGGTCCCTCAGCGCCTGGGAGCCAGGCGGCAACCCCACCCGCTGCCACCACTGTCGCTGGTCACCATCTGCAGGCGATGGCCTAATGCTACCTGCTCACCTGCTCCACCATCCCACCGCTCTCATCAGGGCCCATCGGGGCCCAGCAGCACCTCCACTGCCACCAGTTGCCAGAGTAACATCTCCAGTGCCTGCCATGGTCCGCGCTGCCCCCTGGTGGTCAGTGCACGTCATAATGAGCGGTCGAACTCTTGGTCTCCCAGTCCAACGACCACTCGAGGGGACAATTTGCACATTAGGCCTTTATTATATAGGACTGTATGCTTTATTTGAAAAACATTTTTTAAAGAGGAAAAATCAAAATAAACTTTTAGACTTTATGCAAAAAAACCCCAAAGCTATAACATCATCACAAATATCTTTGTGAATCAATTACCTTCTTTAAGAATATTATATATATATATCTTATCTAATAAAAGCATAATATTGAAATTGACCATTTCATGACGCATAAGCCACGCCCACCAGCCAATCAGAGCGGCTGTATGCAAATTAACCCAGCCAAATGGAGGCTGGCACTCACGGAGCTGAGTAAACAGGCAGCTTCCATTGCAGCCAGAGTAAAACTGTTTGTCAGCTGCTGGGTTTCTCCCGGCTCCAGGCAACAACATACTTGCAACATTGCCTCAATTATAGAAGCCTCAGAGTTGAAGCAAACAGCAGTCCTGCCTGCTAATACTAAGGCAACATTGTCTCAATTATAGAAGCCAAGCAGACAGGAGGCTTCCTTACCTTCGTTACCTGCCTAGGCCTCGGCTTAAAGGAACAGTGTATCAATTATAGAAGATAAACTCCAGAACCCTGCTTCCAGTCAGCCTTGCTGGGACATTGAGTCAATGGGAGCTGTGGGCAGCCTAAAAGCCAGAAAACGCCCCTCAGCCCGTCACCCAGGCTGGCCACACCCCCATGGGGTCAGGGTTCCCACTGGGGTGCTTGGCCAGCCTGTGAACAGCCATCAGCCCCTCACCCAGGCTGGCCAGGCACACCAGCAGGTGGATATCCCCCGAGGGGTCCCAGACTGCCAGAGGGCACAGGCTGGGCTGAGGCCCGCCCCCCCACCGCCGAGTGCACAAATTTTTGCGCACCGGGCCCCTAGTGTGTGTGTGTGTGTGTGTGTGTGTTTAACATAAAATATACCATCTTAACTATTTTTAAGTATACAGTTCAGGGGCATTTAAATATATTCACATTTGTGAACATATTCCCCATCATCTCCAGAACTTTCCATTTTCCCAAACTGTGTTTACATTAAACACTAATTTCCCATTGGCCTCTCCCTGGCACCCACCATTTAATTTTCAGTCTATCTGAATTTGACTCCTCTAGGAACCTCATATAAATGAATCATATGGTATTTGTCCTTTTGTGTCTGGCTTATTTAACTCAGCATAAAGTCTTCAATGTTCATCCATGACATAGTATGTGTCAGATTTTCCTTCCGTTTTAAAGTGAAGTAATATGCCACTACACAGATTCACCCCATTTCATTTACCTAGTCATGTGTCAGTGGACACTTGGGTTGCTTCTGCCTTTTGGCTGCTGTGAACATGGATGTACAAGTATCTCTTAGAGAACCTGCTTTCATTTCTTTTGGTTATATACCCAGAGGTGGAGCTACTGGGTCACACAAAGTCATTTTATGTTTAACTTTTTGAGGAATCGCTAGAATATTTTACCCAGTGGCTACACTTTTACATTCCCACCACAGTGCACAAGGGCTCCAATATGTCCACATCCTCATTAACATTTGTTATAATATTTTTGTTAAAAAAAAAAAAAAACAGCCCTAGTCACTTTGGGTTAGTGTATAGAGCCTCAGCCTATGAATCAAAGGGTCCCAGGTTCGATTCTGGTCAATGACACATACCTTCATTACAGGTTCCTCCCTAGCCCAGACCCTGGTCAGGGCTCATGCAGGAGGCAACCAATCGATGTGTTCACATCAATGTTTCTCTCTGTCTTGCCCTCTCTCTTCCACTTTCCCTAAGCATCACTGGAAAAATACCCTCAGGTGAGGATTAACAAAAAAAAACAAAACAAAATAAAAACAAACAAGAGTCATTCTAATGGCTATAAGGCGATATCTCATTGTGGTTTTGATTTTCATTTCTCTGATGGCTACATCTTTTCATGTGCTTGTTGGCCACTTGTATATTCTCTTTGGAGACATGTCTATTAAAGTCCTCTGCCCAAATTTAATTTGATTGTAAAATTTTTGTTGGTTATCACTTCAGAGTCACCTCTTCATCTGGTAATGCTTCTCCTGACACATACAGTGGCAACACAGTTGTGAGGCTGCCAACAGGACCAGCATTGCTGGCTCACAACGTCTCTTGATGTGAATGTACCTAGACATTCGTGTTGGTTTTCTGAAAGTGTGTGTCCAGCTCACGGCACCTGGATTTCAATTCATGGCAGTGTGGGGGGCATATATATGACGCTGAAAGAAGGGGCTAAGAAGGTGGTCTGACCAGGATCATCCTGCAGGCCACCCTCTTACGCTCTGAAAGTATTTATATTTTTAAATGACTAGACTAAACACCTAATAATAACCTCAATTTTGTTTCTTGTCCCACAAAGTCTAGTATATTTACTATATAGCCTGTCAAGAAATTGTTTATTGACTCCTAGTCCAGAAGGCTCCTAAGATCTCTTATCAGGTAGTATAAGCTTTAACATACAAAGAAATAGCCCAAGTGGCGTGGCTCAATGGTTGAGCATCAAACTGTGAACCAGGAGGTCATGGTTCCATTCCCAGTTCAGGCACATTCCCTGGCTGTGGGCTCAATGTGGGGCATGCAAGAGGCAGCTAATCAATGACTTTCATCATTGATGTTTCTCTCTCTTCCCTCTCCATTCCTCTCTGAAATAACACACACACATACACACATTCTTGGTGGTATCTGAATCTTTTCCTGAAACATCAAAATTACTAGTAGTATGTGAAATAAAACAGGAAAGTGCACACCACCTGGGTGGCCCTCATCCTACCCACTCCTGCCTCACATTTCATCTCTTCTCACTAGGGAGAGGGATAAGGCACCCCAGGAGCATGTGAGGCTTGTAAGGGAGCCTGATCAGCCAAGCATGACCAGCCAGTGGCAACACTCTCTAAACCACAGATTCCTTCAGGCTTAATAAGGGGTGGAAATCTAAGTCCACTCTTGGAACTCCAGGGAAACAACAGAATATGGATCCAAGTAAAGGGGTACTATCCTCACACCCCCCCCCCCGCCCCCGGACTAAAGCCAAGAAGAAGTACAGATTCCCCAAGGGCCCTGAAGCTGCCTGGCTGGGGAGTGTGGTATGGCACTCCTCACTCACATGCCTGAGTGCACACATTCATGTGCAAATACTCCTAGTTCCCACTAGCCTCTCTCCTGCCAGCTGTGAGCTGGCAACAACACAAACTGACCTCTATAGCTGGGTTGTTAGTTTCTCCCTCTACTGCCTGTAAAGTTTTAATATAACATTATCTTCAAAAATACATTTGACCTTGCCCTGGCCAGCATGGTTTGATTGTTGGAGCATCAGGCTGCACACCTGAGGGTCTTGGGTTTGATTCCCGGTCAAGGGCACATACCTGGGTTGCAGGTATGATCCCTGCTCCCAGTCGGGGCAAGAGTGTGAGGAAACCTATTGATGTGGCTCTCTCACATTGATGTTTCTCTCTCCTCCCTCCTCTCTCTCTCTTTTCCCTTTCCTCCCTCCCTTCCATTCTCTTAAAAATAAACAAGTCAGCCTGGCCAGTGTGACTCAGTGGTTGAGCAGAGACCTATGAACCAAGAGGTCAGGGTTAGGTTCTGGTCAGGGCACATGCCACCATTATGGGCATGGGTTGCATGCTCAGTACCCAGTAGGGGGCGTGCAGGAGGCAGCCAATCAATCATTGGTGTTTCTATCTCTCTCTTATTATTGATGGTTCTATCTCCCTCACCCTTCCTCTCTCTGAAATCAATAAAATATATATTTTTAAAAATCAATAGAAAAAGTATCCTCACTCCTCAGGTGAGGAATAAAAAATAATAAGCTCTGGCTCGTTTGGCTCAGTGGATAGCATCATCCTGTGGACTGCAGGGTGCCAGGTTTGGTTCCAGTCAAAGGCACATGCCCTGGTTGTGGGCTTGCTCCCCAGTCAGGGGTGTGCAGGAGGCAGCCGATCAACGATTCTCTCTCATCAATGATATTTCTTTCTCCTTCACCATTTCTCTATGAAAACAATAAAAATGTATTTTTTAAAAATAAAATAAAATCCTCACAGCTTCATTAAAAAAAATAATAAAATGAAAGCACTGAAGTTTAAAAAAAGTTTTGACTTTAGAAACCGTAATTAAATAAGTTGAAGCAGTAGAGAGTATCTGGCACAGAGAAGGTCCACGTCCCATGCATGTCAGGTGATACAATGGGAGGAGTGCAGGGTGTCCTCGTCCTTAACTGGCACAGGACTAAGGTCCTCCAAGGTCACCAAACCCTCACTTCCAGTCAGGACCTCTGGATCCTGCTGGGCTCAAAGGGGGCAGGGCCTCCCTGCACCCAAGGGTACCCTAAGTCTACCTTAGGCACCACATCACTGGTAAACAGTTCCCTCTCCACCTGTGTTCTAGACACTCACTATATAAAGTCTATCTATAAGCTGCTGAGCTGATCAATGGCCGCAAGGGTTTTCTGCCAGAGACCGTTCCGTACAGCCCACTACAGAACTCAGATGGTGAGCATCAGAGCAGTGCGAAGAGAGGTACCTTCATTCCCACGAGGAAAAGCATGTACATTCAAAAACTACCACTCAATGTGCTGGAAAAACTATACCCGTTTACTCCAACCTTCGTAAGCATCATACCACTCAATATGAAACAGACCTTTCTGTTCCTCAGTCTCTCAGGGAGCAGGTACCAGGGGCCCTCGCCACTCACTGTCCCTTGGTCTCTGCACATCTGGCTCCTGGTCCTTCAGGCCTCAGCCCACAGGGCATGTCCCAGGGAAGCCTCCCCTGACCCCATCGAGAGGAACCCAGTGAGGTCACTATGCCTGTCCTGCTCCCTGTTATGACCCTAGCACCCAGAACTGAGTCCATATCCCAAGAAGCCCTCATACTAGTATTGTTGGTTAAATAAATACATCTCATCCAAAGCACAAAGGCTGTAAAGTGATTCATCGTTTGTTCTTTTATCCCCAAGGTTTAAATATAAAAGAGGGAGTGGCCTGAGGCAGAAACCTCTGAGCCCTGCTTCAGGAAAAGGATAACAGGAGATTCAGCCTCTCCCGACTTTTGAAAAAGTTCAAAATGAAGTGCCCACATACCTGGCGCCTGGATCCATTTCACATTCTCACTCTGCACACAACTTTTACTTTCCTGATCCATTTCAGAATTATGGGGTCCAGGACAATGGCTTTCTCCCCATAATCACAATAGAGGCATACCATGTTTTATTGCACTTTGCAGATATTTTTGTTTTTGTTTTTTAACAAATTGAAGGCAAAATCTCCCAACAGCAAAAAGATTACGACTTACTCAAGACTCCAATGATGGTCAGCATTATATAGCAATAAAGTGTCTTTAAAGTAAGGTATGTGCACCTATTTTTTAGACATAATGCTATTGTACACTTAAAAGACTACAGTATAGTAGAAACCTAACTTTTATACACATTGGGAAACCAAGGCAGTGGCATGACTGACTTCACTGCAGTGGTCTGGAACTGCACCTACAATATCTCCAAGGCACACCTGTACAGACAGCACACTCAGGAGCAATACTGATATAACACTGCTATCTAACACTCACAGGCACATTTCCCCAGTGTCCTAACAATGTCTTTTATGGTTGTTTAAATTCAAGATCCAGTGAATGGTCACACATCATTGGTGATGTCTCTTAGCACCCTCTAATCCATTAGTTTTAACCACATGAAATTGGAGCTGACCATTTTGGATTTACAATGACGACATGGTCCCACCCAACAGAGAGCTGGGTTTTAGATAAAAGGCACGCCCCCTCCTCCTCCTTAGTGGACCCTTGTTCTGGTCAGCATGCTGAGTCCACCTCTGTAATTCATTTCCATGCTCCAAGGATACTGGACATGCCCCCAGTCTCCTTGGGCTGCCTCTTGTCTGCCCAGCAAAAGAGCCTGAGGACTGAGTAGGAACCCACCCCACACATACAGGGAGAAGCCAAGGCGTATCCAGAAGGCAGGACACCTTACAGGACAATGACCCAAACTAGGCACCAGCTTAGTGGCATGAAAAGGAAAGAATGGGGCTTCCCTGGAGAGCAGGACAGGTAAACATGACAAACACATTAACGCTGGACATCGAAGGGGTTTGGACCAAGCAAAGGTGACACTTTCTAACCAGTGAAGGATCTGACTGTGGAGAAAGGAAGCCCCATGTATTAGAAGGTCCTGAAATAGTGTTGACACCATTCACCCGACAACAGCAGTAAAACTACGAAGGAGAAATGCCTTTTTTGTTTTGTTTCTAGAAATGCTGACTAAATACTGTAGGGCAATGGTTGGGCATCGCTAATTCTCATGGAGCAATCTCAGAAGGAAGTTGAAGTGACACTTTAAGACATTTCAGTGAAGAAAAACACAAAAAGGGGAGAGGAAAACCTTCACAACTGTCAACTCAAGGGAATGGATGGACAGAGTTTACTTTCACTACTTACACATTAGAGAACCCATAATAAACATTCTTACACAATACAGGTGGCGACCTGAAATCCCCGAAGCTCTATCAAATGCCTCCCACCCACAGTGAGGAGAGCCACCTCTGCAGGCTCACTGTCATCCCTGGCAGCTGAGCTCTGCAAGGAGCTGAAGTAGACAGGATAGGCAAGTGTCATCTTCAGTAGTGACAAAAGGCTCAGAGATCAGAAGGCAGCCTGCATCTGCTGTATGTCTAGAAGCCTCCTGGCAACAGTCCACAGGGATCCTGAGAAGCCTGGCTCAGTTGCCCAGTTTGTAAGCTGCTACTGGACCAACACACATAAAAAGGCACAGGACCCTTTGCAAGACACAGGTCCACTCGGCCTCCCACATTTATCAGAAGCAGCAGCATTCTGCTCCCAAGGAAAGCTCTTCTGGCAAGGAGAGTTCAAGGACCCCTTGAGACCTGGAGACTCAGCTAACTTCACTGGCCCCTCTGCCCTTTCCAAGGCCACACTCTGCTATGGGTCCCACTGGACACAACTGGGCATCATGGCTCTACACTGCGGGCTGGACAGTTCTGCACCACCACAGCTGCCCAGAATCTGCCCCCTCCAGCCTCCATGCTCATCACTCTGGTGGGGCCTCTCCATCCAGGAAGGCCTCTTGCCCCTCTCAGGTGGGGCCTCCAAAGGGTATGCTGACTAGCACTATCCTCACTCACACCTCCAATCCAAGGGGAGCCTGCCTCAGCCCTGGGATCCTAGACCCTGATGAAAACCACGAATAGGAACTCGTGTCTGCTCCAGTTATCACTCCCTGTGAGAACTCAGAGGCAACGAGGCGTCCAGTGCAGAACAAGCATATGCCCAGGAGAAAGACTGACCACTGCGGCAGCCTGGTACTGTGGTAATTCACTCGAGTGCACACACCACACATCCAACCACAGCGCCCTGACTGACCTCTCCTTCTGGCCTAGGCCACACTCTCGCAGGGCAGACCACTCACAGGCCCTCACCACCCCTAAAGTCAACTACAATCTGGGCAGCACTTGTCATTCCTAACAAAGTAGCAGCAGTTGGCAAAGGACTCACTGCTTGCTGTGTCTGAAGAGGGCACAGCAAGCAGAATTGCTGAGGGCAGGAGTCAGGGACCAGGCTGAAGAGGTTGGCCTGATGGCCTGCACAGAGGGGACGGAACTAAACTGATCTGTGAAGATTCCCAGGCCTCACTTCCTGCCTCTGAACAACCCCCGTGCAGGGTCCAGCACACGGGAAAGCACATCTCCTTAACATATGACCAGAAATGGCTGAGTAGGGGGTCACTCAATTTTCCTGTTATAGCTGTTGACCAAAGACTATAAAGATGAACAAGAGCGAAAATGGAGCCCTGTCCTGTGTGGCTCAGTGTGTTCATTTTTTGTTCAAGGGCACATACCTGGGTTGCAGGTTCGATCCCTGGCCCTGGTCGGGGATCCTGGCGGGGGAGGGGAGGGCAGGCAAGAAATTGATGTCTCTCTCTTACATAGATGTTTCTCTCTCCCTCCGCCCTATCTTCCACTCTCTCTAAAAATCAATGGAAAAATATCCCCGGGTGAGGATTAAAAACAATAAATAAATAAATTTAAAAATGAAGGAAAGAAAAGGTGGCATGAAGGACAAATCAAAGGCAGCAAGTGACTCTGGTGATTATCAGACAGCCCCGGAAATTTACTAGAAAAACACTGACTTGCACATTTAAAAATGAGAGGGCTCTACAGTATGTCATCATACCTCACTGTAGCTCCTAGAAAGATGTCTTTTTCTGGTATGTGGAAGCTGCACTGAGAGAGAACTTTAGTTAATATTGGTATTGCATTGGCGTTAATTTTCCCCAAAATCTTCCTGAATCTGGGTGAAGAAATGGGTAAATTGAGTAAGAAGTCATTTCACTTATTCACCATTAACTGACACAAAACCCTCTTTTGTTCTAATTGCTAGTTGAGTCCTCACTATTTGAAAACAAACCTGGGAAATACAACGAGGGGAAGTGGTGGATGAACACCTGTTGGACTCCTGCAAGGTTAGCTGTGTCTTATCTCTGATTTCTCAAGGCATGGTTAACTGCATATTCACAAAACCAGATTGGGAAAAGTCACTGAACTGTGTCACTCCTCATCGTAACTACAGGCCAGTAAGCAAAAGAAAATACGTTTTCCTGATGCTCAAGGGTACGTGGGGACAGCCTTCCATGAATTCTGAAGGCAGCAGGAGTACGGTTTTGAAGAATAGGTCACAACTTTTTATTAAAGTATTTTCCCACTTGAAAAGGAAAAAGCAGCCCAGGTTTGTGTGCGCAGGACTACAAATGAGGAAGAGTCTTTGCGTATCTGGTCACCTGTTCACCACCACTGGGTTGTTTCCAGTCCGGAGCTCTCGTGAACGAAGCTGCTGCGACACTCTGAGAAGGCCCACGTTTGGGCAACTGCCTTGCTCCCCTGCTGGGCCACAGAGCTGTGGGTGACCAGTAAGGTAGCAGAGTTCCAAGTGGTATTCCCAGCTTTTTGTATGTATATATATTTTTAACATATTTTATTTTTTTTTACAGAGAGGAAGGAGAGAGATAGTTGGAAACATTGAAGAGAAACAATGATCAGCTGCCTTCTGCACACAACCTCCTGGGGATGTGGCCCCAACCAAGGCACATGCTCCTGACCAGAATCAAACCTGGGACCTTTCAGTTCGTAGACTGATGCTCTATCCACTGAGCCAAACTAGTTAGGGCCCAACTTAAAAAAAACACACACAAAAAACGGCCACTCCAATAAGTGGGCAGTGGTATCTGCATATGGTTTTTACCTTACAGTGAGATACAATTGACATATAATAAATGACATGTTTAAAGTGTTTAACTGTATAAGTTGACAGATGTCAATGGATGTAAACACCCATATTCACCACCCCATAATCCCCTAGTGCCCTTTGCCATCCCTCCTTTTCTTCTCCTCTCTCAACCAGAGACCTGCTTTCTATTACTCAAAGTCCGTTAGCACTTCATAGAACTTGGTATCACCAGAATCATATAGAGTATATACACAGTCCCCAGAATTAAGATATTTTTTACTTTATGATGGTGAGAAAGCTATGCGCATTCAGTACAACCATACTTTAAATTTTTATTTTTTCCTGGACTAGTGATATGTGGTACGCTATACTCTCATGGTGCTGGGCAGCTGCAGCAAGATGATTTTGCCCAACTGTAGGCTAATGTAAGTGTTCTGGGCAAATTTAAGGTAGGCTAGGCTAAGCTATAGCATTTAGAAGGTTAGCTGTATTAAATGCATTTCCGAATTATGATATTTTCAACTTGCAATAGGTTCAAGTGCTTTTCTCACTCAATGTAATTATTCTAAGATGCATCCACATTTTTGCATATATCAACAGTTCATTCTTTATGTTGATTGGGTAGTATTCCCTACTCTTAGATTTTCACTATAATTCTAATGTTTGGAGGAAAAACAATTGTAGCAACAGCTAAGAAGAAATAATTCAACTAGACAGATCAGAAGGGCTGTAACACCAGCTATGAGGCAAAGGATTTCTGAAACTACCTTTCCTGTGCTTTGGGGGTAGGGGGAACCCACGAAAGGGTCAGCTGTGCAAAAGAAAACTGTCTTAAGGACACTTGGCAAGGCTGTGTCCTCACCACTTTTTATCCCAGGATGTGGAGGGACCTGATAAATATCAGTTTCATTTCACAAACAAGAAAATGAGTGTAACTTGAACCAACTCAAGAACTCAGCAGGGGTCACCCCTGCCTGCCATTCTCTCACCCTGGCTGGGACCTCCTCTCATTCTGCTTCTAAACATACTATCAGGTAAAACCAACTGTGCAAAACTGGCGGCCACGACTATCCAAAGTGGAAAACAGCCTGGCAGCTCCTGAAGGACTTGGCCAGCAATCTCACTGAAGACACACAAAGAACCTTGCACACCAAGGTTCACAGCAGCACTGGTCATAATCAGTAAAAGCGGGAACAACCCAAATGCCCACAACAGCTACGTGGGTAAACGAAATGTGATCTGTCCATACAAAACCGGCTACACAGCACCTGATGCTCTACAACCACTCATCCAATAAGATCAAAAGGCATTCAGATCAAAAGGCCCATCATACAGTTAACTCCTGAGGACAAACAAGAAGAATCTTTCCAAATGCTGTAGGTAGCCAACGCCACCAACTAGCAAAGGAGATAAACTTTTTTTCACTTTCCTATTCTATTCAAACTTTCCTGACCCCAAATTCAGGGCCTCCTCTTGTGACAAAGGATATTACTCCCCTCCCCCAAGTACAAATCAAAAGTTAGGCTACAGGAGGATGGGGATCAGGGTTAACTACCCGTGAGGAAGAGCAGTCTCTTTTGATATCATCAGAACTCAAGTGAGCTCAACTGCATGTTTACCTCCAGTGAAGTTTTAATGCTTTTCTTTCGTACAGCTCAGTGTTCAGGTGGAGGGAAATAAATCGATTATTTCAACTGAAAGAGAAGGACATGCCCTCAATTAATCGAAAACACCAGGAACAAAGCTAGGAGAGCTGCTCCAGGTTGGCTATTTTGTATTGGCTGCCGTTAAAAAGGATTTGTGATAAAACCATTACCTTTTACAACCCTGGCGAACCTAGGGCAGGTCACCCCACAAATGGTGCCACACTGCTCAACCACGAAACCTTTATCCTAGGGCTTCCGGACGGACAAGGTGAGCACTTTCTGGTCCACTCTCACAGGAGCCCAGATTTCATGTGTGTTTAAGAGTAACAAAACTAAAACTAAATGCGATGCCACATTTTACAGCTGCGGAAATGGAGAAGTCCAGGGTCCAGTCTACAGGTGTGATCACCCACCTCCAGCCCCTCATTCTTCTCTCCAGACCAACTCTCCCCTCTCTCCTCCCTCCACCACACATAAACAAAACTGAAAAAAAAAACAAACACATGCGTACCTGCACACCTGCTCTCCCTGATGCCCCACCCATCAGACTTCTATTTTTAAGGAATCTGGGGTTAGAATGAGTCAAATGTTTTCTGCTTCTAGAAGGGACTAAAAGAAAGCCCAAGTGGGTGGCCTACCCACGGGAGGGAGTGACTCAACCAACTAGACTCCCAACCAGAATGCAAGCCCATCACCCAGGACAGGTTTGGAGTTCATTCTGGCTGAGGAAGGGGTGGCTCCCCCAGCCCTGGCACTGGGTCCTCAGGCCATGGGACACCTGTGACAAGGTGAGCCTTGTAGCTCTTCTCTGGCTGTGAATTCAGGAAAATAAATTCGAGGGAAGTGCCAGGCACAGGAAAACCTGCTGAATGGAATCTGAGATCCAGAGGACCACGGCGACATTCCCTGGGAGCGCAGCCCAAGACCCCTAGTCAGGCCCCGCACAGGTCCAGGAGTGTACACCTGCTATTTCTCATAACCCAAACCCAAATTTAAAAAACCCAAGCAGCTTTCGCTAAATGTTCACATCGTTAAAAACAAATGTCCGAGGTAGCAGATCCATCCACGTAAAACCCCGCTATCACTGCCCACTGGAGGAACAAACTCAAAACTTAACTTTTCCAAGGCAGGGCTACGGGGTTATGTAACAGGACGGTTTCAGCAACAGGCAACTGCAAGCAGGAAAGACAAAACGCTGCCTGCCTTTAGAACAGCATCAATAGCCAGCGAGTATGGGGTTCTCCACTGGAAGCGAAAACTCCCTTTTCTGCTCTAGGAGCCTCCACTCTCCCCTCGCCAGAGTCCCCGGGCTTGGGGAAATTTGATCCGGAGGCTCGGTGTGTGAATGCTGGGGTGCCCAGATGGCTGCGACCACAGGTGGGGGTGGGGCAGGGCTCGGGTTCCACCGAAGGGGGCATATGGGCAAGATGGTCCGGGGACCCAAGTGGAGGGGCACCCGGAGACGGACCCAGGGCAGGTCACCTCGGACATGCTCCGAAGAGGACTCGTGGCAAGTACCCTGAGACCTGGCCTGAGCTAGATCCGCACCGGGTCTGAGAGGTGCTCCAGGCAGATCACCCGGACGCAGACAGAGACCCGGAGCAGGTCTGTCCCCGCGCCCAGTAAGGCGTGTAGCAACCGGGGTAGTTACGCGGGACCTGGTCAGAGCAGGGGATCCTGAAACAGATTACTTCGGACCCGGCGGGAGGGAGGGATCCGGTTACTTGGGGGCCGGCCTGAGTCGGGGAACCGGAGCAGGTCCCCAGGCGCTAGGGCTTGGCCCGGTTTCCGGCGTCGCCATGTGCCGCTCACCTGAACGTCAAGCTGTCCGGCCGCAGCGCCAGCACCCGCGCCGACCGGGACTCCCGGGCCGCCACCGCCGGGGCCGCCGGGGCCGCCGGGAGGCGTCTGCGTCTGGCTGGGGAGGGTGAAGTCTGTGAACTCGAACTCGGAGCCCTGTGTGTCGGCGCCGAGAAGCTCGGCCTCCTCGGTGTCCAGGAAAGTGAGCGTCTGCGAGCTGGGCCCGTACGCCTCCACGCTCATGGTGCCAACGCGCAGGGCCCGCAGGCCGGCTCCGCGCTGCACTCGAGCCCGCCGCCGCGCTGAGGCCTAGGCCGCAGGCCTCGGGCCGCAGCCGCCGCCTCGCCCGCGCCCCTGGACCGAACAGAAACGCCCACCGCGGCGCGAGCCAGGCCGCGAGCCGCCGCCGCCACCACCTGTGAGCCCCTGTGCGTCGCTGCTCCGCTCGTAGCCGCCAGCCGCTCGCAGACCCCCACAGGAGCGGCCGCCACTGCCGCCGGCGCTATGCGCGTGCGCGAGCCCTACGCCGGCGCAGGTGCGCGTGCGTGAGCCCTACGTCGGCGCAGGCGCGCGCGCTCATCGCCGGCGCCTCCAACCGCACCGGGACGCTTGCCTAAGCGAGCCGACCAGACGCTCAGCGCGCACGCGCCGGGGCGGGGCTTCCAACTGCCTGCGCGTTGGCTGCAGGGACACGTGGTCCCGCCCCAACCTCTGCTTCGTGGTGCCGGGGCGGCGGGCTTTGGGGACAGACGGTCTTCGTCCCTTGGGTTAATTGAGCTCTAACCGGATGCCCTACGTAGGGGAACACCCAGTTGTCGAGGCTTGGCGGGACGGTGTAGCCCTATCTCTCAGAGACGTCCCCTAGGTATTCAATGTGCATTTGTTGAATAAATGAGTCAGGACCTTCCTTAGCACGGAGCCTGGTGCACGGAATGGTGTCTGATGCTTCGGACAATAATATTAAGAGGCAGTATACAGCAAAGTGATTGGGAACATTTGCTCTGGGATGAAATCCTGACTTGGCCACCTACCGGCTGTGTGACTTTGTCCGAATGACTTCACCTCTCAGTCCCGAGTTTCCTGGGAAAGGGAAATAACCATTAAGATGGGATAAAGAATAAAAGAGCTTGCCTGGCCAGTCCAGGGCACGTGTCTGGGTTGCAGGTTCGAGCGCCAGCCAGGGGCCAGGAGCGTGCAGGAGGCAAGTAATGGATGTGTCTCTCACGATGTATGTTTCTCTCTCTTCCCTCTCCCTCCCTTCCTCTCTATCTGAAAATCAGTGGGGAAAAAACATATCCTTGGGTGAGGATTAACATCAAAAAAGAATAAATGAGCCACTAGTTACTCCTTTAATATTTATGAAGTTCCACGTGGACGGGGCTTGGCTTTGTTCATCACAAGGTCTTCCTCGTGCAGAGAATAATAACCACATGTAATAGGTGCTCAGTAAAAGGCTGTCCAAGTTCAGCCACTGGTTTATAAACCTTAATCTTAAATTTTGAGGCTCAGCTCCCTTTTTGGAAAGTGTCTTGGAGAACCCCCCACTTCCCTTTCTGTCCCAAGATTCTGGGGCTCCCTAAATATGGATGGACAGTGAGCTCACAGGACTCCTGGTTCCAGATCCTTCATGGTTCCTCATTTTCCAGTATTCCTGTCATGACATGATAAAAGGTTCCTTTTTCTTCACATCTTTTCAGGCCTCCTATGCACTGAAATGTGGGGATATGGAAAAATGAATAATAGGTCTTCCTTCTCCAGGAAGACACAGTTTAAGGGGGAATCCCAATAAGTCGATAGATAGTTTCAAATAAATCCAAAGCCCATGTCAGGTGCCTCAGGAGGGAGCCCAAACAGATAATGTGGTCTGGATCAGCTGATCCTCAGGATTCCAGATCCATTACTTAGCCCTCCTTTTCCTGTCACCCCAAAACCTTCCTCTCCCTTCTTCTCACAGAGCCCTCATTGTAGCCTGCGTTGATCATAACTGTAATTAAATTATTGTCCATGTGATAATTTGTCTAATGGACACCATTTTTAAAAATATTTTTTTATTGATTTCAGAGAGGAAGGAAGAGGGAGAAAGAGAAACATCAATGATAAGAGAGAATCATTGATCAGCTGCCTCCTGCACACCTCCTGCTGGGGATGGAGCCTGCAACCTGGGCATGTGCCCTGACGGGAAATCAAACCCTGACGTCCTGATTCATAGGTCGATGCTCAAACCACTGAGCCACGGGCCGGGCTGGACACCATTTTTGTAAAGGATGCTGTGGGTGCTTTGACGAGAATTTTTACTGGCTGGTGCATCCCTATGCCAGCTGCTGCAAGTAGTGGCTGCTGACATCTCGTAGCCACCCCTTGTGAATTGACTGCCTCCTCAGGATGGTTCTGTCCCACACCTGCCAAAAAGCGCGCACACTCTAGGGAAGCCCACACCAAGGACTGAAGGGCATGAGACACAAGAGGCAGACTCCTTGCACCAAAATGGGACCACTCTAGTGGCTGCCAAACTCCAGGGCTCCATCCTCAGCCAGATCAGACTGAGGCTCCACTCCAATTGAACCCACTTCCTTGCCTCCTCCTTCTCTAATTTTTCCTGTGTCCCTTACTCCCTCACACATTTCCCCCAAACTGACATGACCCTGAATCCCATCGCAGGTTCTGCTTCTGAAAAACCAATTC
Source organism: Murina feae (assembly GCA_004026665.1). Taxonomy (NCBI): domain Eukaryota; kingdom Metazoa; phylum Chordata; class Mammalia; order Chiroptera; family Vespertilionidae; genus Murina; species Murina feae. Next base: position 568 of record PVJC01018137.1, on the reverse strand, counting down.
AAGTCGAGGTAGAAGCTAGTTCTCGGAGGACGGGAACTGTGTCCGTCTTGTTTGCTGTTTATGTTCAAGGACTGGCACAATAGGGAACACACAGTAGGTGCTCAGCAAATGTTTTACGGGACCACTCATGAGCCCTTGTCACTGCTTGCAGAGAAAAAGTCCTATTACCCATATTTATAAGTCGAAGGGATGACTGAAAGGATCACATTTTGTAAAAGTCTTCTATTCCCTGTCACCTCTAGCACATTTCTCCCACAACCCCTCCTAGAAATGGCTATTGTGACAAAGGCTGACACTATTATGTGCTGGAAGGATGGGGAGGAACCACAACTTTTGTCTAGGCTGCTGGATGTACAAACCAGTGCGGCCACTTGGGAAGGCATTTTGACAGTTTCTTCAAAAGTTAAATGTGCACCCATCATGGGAGCCAGCCATTCCCCTTGTGGTATTTACCCGAGAGAAATGAAAGCACACCTTGTATACAAGTGCTCACAACAGCTTTATTTGCAATTGTGCCAAACTGGAAACACTAGCATGTCTATCATCAGGACAATGGATGAACACACAA
>PVJC01018136.1:0-25437 GCA_004026665.1 Murina feae | reverse complement strand
GTGATGATCAATTTGCATATTACTCTTTTATTAGATAGGATAGAGACCTGGTGCATGGATGAGGGCTGGCTGGTTTGCCCTGAAGGGTGTCCTGGATCAGGGTAGGGGTCCCGCTGGGGTGCCTGGCAAGCCTGGGTGAGGGACTAAGGGCCATTTTCAGACTGGCCACACGACCTTCAGGGAGGGGGGTCCTGCTGGGGTGCCTGGCCAGCCTGGGTGAGAGGCTGATGGCTGTTTGCAGGCTGGCCAAGCCCCTCAGCGGGAACCCTCCCCCCATTAAGGTATGGCCATCCTGGGTGAGGGCTGATGGCTGTTTGCAGGCTGACCATGAGCCCCAGCAACCCAAGATTCCAGCAAGGCTGGCTGGAAGCAGGTATGTAGGATTTATTTATCTTCTATAATTGAAACTTTGTTGCCTTGAGTGGAGGCCACAGCTGGCCAGGGCAGGCGGGAAGCTTGGCTTCCTCCATGGCCAGGGCAACCAATCCTCCTGCATGCTCCAGCTCCAAGGCTGCTGGCCCGCCATCTTGGTTGGGTTAATTTGCATGTAGTCACTCTGATTGGCTGGTGGGCGTGGCTTGGGTAAAGCAGAGTGACACCAATTTGCTGTTTCTCTTTTATTAGTGTAGATTATCTCTTATAATTTTCACAGTTGTGAGATTGATATTATCTCTTATTTTCAAGATGTAGAAACAGGGACTCAGTGAAGTTGACTCCCCTTCCCAGGGTCACTCAGATTTTAAGTGGCAGGCTGGGGACTTGAACTTGAGTTTTCTCAGAGCCAACTCTCTCAAGTGCTAAACTCTCTGCACTGTTGTTTAATCACCCCACTGAAGGTATTTCACATGGACTTATTCCTTTGGTTAGCTGTGTCTTTCTCTTAGGTAAGGTAAGCATCATTGGGGGAAAGGTGTTCTTGAGGTCTGCATGGTGAGTCCACCCTTTAAAAGGGCTTTCTCTGCCCTAACCAGTTTGGCTCAGTGGCTAGAGCATCAGGCTGAGAACTGAAGGGTCCCAGGTTTGATTCTAGTCAAGGGCATGTATCTTGTTGCAGGCACATCCCCAGTGGGGGGTGTGCAGGAGGCAGCTGATTGATGTTTCTCTCTTACCGATATTTCTCTCGATCCCTCTCCCTTCCTCTCTGTAAAAAATCAATAATATACATATATATATATATATATATATATATATATATATATATATATATATTTTTTTTTTTTAAGGGGATTTCTCTGAGAACTTTAGGGAATCCTATTCTACAAATCCTATTTAAGTTGGACTAGGCTCAAACTAGATTTCAATATGGTACAAGTTTGGGTTTTGTTATGCAAGGAAGGCTGTGTTCTGTTGATTTTTCTCTCTTTCTCTCTAGAAAAGGGAAGCTCCCTGTGGTTAATGGGCATGGTTTTTAAGAAAAATGTTAATATCTACACATTTTTTAGAAGCATCGGGCCCACCCTGATTTCACTGACTGGGGTGCCCTGTGTGCTAAGAGGTACTGTTCTGCTACTCTGGGAAAGTCGTTGGGGAGCCAGGAGTGATTTCACGGGTTGTTGAAAGCTCACGCCTGTAGTCAGAATGAGTTGGCCCCGTGTTGGTGTTTCTAAGCTCAACATAATATGCAGAACAGATCTGTGTAATGGGCTGTTTGCTTTGTGGATTTTCAATTTTTCCTCTCTCTGCCTGTTCAAAGTGTTCGGAATATGTCAGGGCAAAGGGCATCATGCTGAAATTTGTGACAGATACGCTCCTTCACGGCCTTAAAGAAATGGCTCGGAAACAAATTGCAGTTGGCTTCACTAGGACCCTGGCTAAACCTGACTGGCAGGTGCCGCAGAGCATTGAACTGAACAACAAACCTGAGACTAGAGGACCCTTTCCCCCCCAGTTTAGAGCAATTAAGGTGCCGTGGGCACCTGCCTGCTAGTGCCACCCCTGGCACTGTGGAGGGCCAAGTGGCTGAAATGAGTCAGAAGGCATCAGATGCTGTGGGAACCTGTGAGTCACGGAGCCGGAGGGTGGCCCCCACCTGCTCCTGGCTTGTTAACCCACAACACAGTCATATTAGGCAGTGTTTCTCTCCCAGAAAAGCTACATGTTTCTCTTTTTAAATTTTGCAGTGAGTTCAGGAGATGGGCTGAGGTCAGTGGCGGGCAGACAACAGTGCTTCTGGAAGAGTCTGCAGTCTCATTTTGGTTGCTTGTTTGTCTTTAACTTGGAAGTTGATGAGAAGCATTTGATATTGCTTGGGCAGTAGCCCTGCAAGGAAGGAACCTGGATCCCAGTCTCTGCCTCGGGGGATGGGAGGGCGGCAACTCCTTGCTGCTGTGGACAGAGATAATGTTGGGTGACGCTTTCTGCTCACAACCTTGCCACCTGCAGGACAGTCAGGTGAGCTCCAGGGAAGCACCTGTGTCTCCAGGCTGCCCATCCTCAGGAGAAGGCCTCTCCTCCTGCCGCATCCCAAATCTCACCCCGTGCCCTTCCTGAAACCAGCTGGAAGGAGCCTCATGGACCTGGCTTCTCCATGGTGCAGAGGCCTCCTGGGGGCAGGGGATGGTGCCCAGTTAAGGATAAGTGACTGCCTTGCCCACAAGGCCCGACACCTGCAACTCTACAGTGTCAGTTCCAAAGGCCCATGCACATGGTAGGGATGGATGGGGCATTTCAGAGAGCTGGATCTTCTGTGTATAAGGATGCAGACTGGGCACCAGCACGGCCAGATAGCCCAGGAGAGGGCTTCTGCAGTCTGCTCCCACTCCCCAGGAATGTTAGCCATCATCCATGGGTCCCGGATGGAGATGTAGCTGGGAGGTGGTCCTGGGAGTCGGAGGCCGAGGGAAGGTGAAGAACAGAGGAAGCATTTTTCCACTTTGGTGTGGTCAGTCCTGAAACAATGAGGTTTGACCCTTTAGGACAGTGCTTCTCAGTGGGGTGATTTTTGCCCCAGAGGGGGCATTTGACAATGTCTAGACACATGTTGGGTTGTCAGAGCCAGGGTGGGAGGAGGAGTTTAGTTGCTACCAGCAACCAGTGGTTGGAGACCAGGGGTCTATAGTACACTGGGCAGCCCTACACTGAGAATCATCTGGCCCCAGGTGTCACTAGCGCCAGGGCTGGGACCCTGCTCCAGGGCACTGGGGTAGGGAAGGGTGGTGTGTTCTTTCACACAAGAGCTTAAGAATGATGGCTGGTGGGCATCAGGCTGCTCGGCCCTTTGACCCAAGAGCCTGTCTTTGTGGCTCAGGGAGCCCTGTTTGAGGAAAGTTCCCACTCCATTTTGGTTTTCTGGAGCGGGGACTTGGAGACCCCTGGGAATACTGCTTTTTACATCACGTTTTCCTTTTCCACTTTTACTTAGGGTAAGAGTGAGCAGAAAACCAGGTCTCTTGGAATTGCAAGACAATAAAGGGGAGAACTCTGTTGTCAAATGAGTAATCTTACCTGCTTGGGTTTCTGGCTGAGGATCTTGGTAGCAACACTGGCTGTGTTCCGTGTGTGTGTGTGTGTGTGTGTGTGTGTGTGTGTGTGCGCGCGCGCACATGTGCTTGTGTATATGAAAGACAGGGACCAACACTTGTGAGCAGTAACAGAGGGTGGCAGTGTGCACTGGCATATCCTCCTGCTGCAAAGACGGCTTTTTCCTCCCTGAAGCCTGGGAGCCCTGGGAAGTGGCCCTGAGACTCACGTTTGGGTTTGCCTCTGGGCACGGGTGTCTCCTGCTGGGAGCCAACAGGACCTTCGCCTCACCAGCAGGGTCTGCGGAGGCAGCTCAGCACTTCTGCTCGCCACCCCCCAGCATCCTAGCTACTCCTGTTCCTCCCTAACACGTGACAGGAAGCTGAGCTTCCAATGGATCGGTGAAGGGAACAAGAATAAAGCAGCAGAGACAGCCACATGTGCCTGTGAATTCTTTCCTGCTCTCTGAGGGGTAAACCCAGACCCCGCAGGCAGGCTGGCCCGGGAGGTGGACCAGGCGACGTTCCTCTCTCTCCAGGAAGACCTCCCTGGAATGAGCGGTCTCCATGGCGTGCCATCTGTTCACCTGTGCCAATCTCTTTGCAGGGCATGTCACCATCACCAACTACTTGTTGAACTACTTCCCTGGTCTTGACCTTGAAAGGAGGAACGTGTTTGGGTTCACAGCCCTGATGAAAGCGGCCATGCAGGGCCGAACGGAGTGCATCCGAGCCCTGATGCTAGCAGGTACGTCTCCCCCGGTCCTGCACGGTCCTGGGGACCCGAGATGCAGAGATTGCTGCCTTGAGGAGTGTGTGCTGTAGGGATGAATCAGTCCCGTGGGATCAAGGGCTAATAAGTACAACAAAGAACAGTTTCTGTGAGCTACATGGCTGTCATCATCCGCGTGAAACCAGCAGAACAAAGGCAGCCACCTTCAGGGTGGGCGGAGGTCACGGCACTGGTCACCCGGTAGGACACCCCCCTCCTCGCTCACTTTTCTGGTCTTGGCTCTGAGCGGCAATTCTGTCTATTGGAGGTGGGCACAGGGATGGCAGGGCGGCCTCATTGCCATCCTAGATCCCTGCTTGCTGGTGGTTGGAGCCCTGGTGGTTGGCGTGTGGCGACTTCCTTTTCTAGGAGGGGTCACAGCGTGGAAAGGTCTCTGTGTAGCTCTGGATCAGCAGGGCACCCCCTTTGCTCTTTATGGCATGACCGTCTTGGAGGAAGAACTTTCTTCTCTGAGCCTCCCTGTGTCCATCTGTGAAATGGGAACGGTGACTTCCTTCTCACGCCCCTGCGGATGAAATAGGAAAATACTTAGTAGACTCTCCTGGGCTACGCATGCCTAACGAACTGCTCGGCTAAATTCCTCGGGTCTCTAGTTCTTTCCCCCACTCTAACATGGAATCACCACATCGTTAGCACCACCTCATTGGGTTATTTTGAGAATTAAATTAGAAAACATGTCTGTAAAGCACACGCCCAGGGCCCGGCACAGGGTGAGTCAGTATGTGATGCTGCTGTTGACGTTATTTAATTTTATTATTTTAACTTATTTTGTCCTTGGCCCTGGGCTCACCAGTCCCACTTGGTGCTGTGGGTTTGCCAAGGTGGCACTTCCCTGCCAATCTTCAGATCCTGAGGACAGCAGCCAAGCTCTCTGAGCCGTCAGCCCAGGCTAGTCCTTCTGTTTAGATAACTTATTTTTAAGAAATAACATTTATTTTGGAATCCTCTCAGATGTATGGAAGAGTGACAAAGGTAGGACAGAGAGTTCCCATACAGCCCTCACTCATCTCCCACGTTAGCATCTTCCTGAGAGGCTGACATTGGCACATGACTATTCACCAAACTCCAGATTTGCTCAGATTTTACCAGTTTTTCCTCTAATGTCTCCTTTCCATTCCAGGGTCCCATCCAGCTCCCGCATTTAGTTGTCATGAGTCCCCCATTCCCCCCGGTCATGACGATTTCTTAGTCTTGCCTCCTTGTCCGTGACGTGCCCGCCTGGAAACTGGCCACAAGCCAGTGCCCTTCAGTCTGAGCCTGTCTGCTGTTTTCCTTGTGACTAGATGGATTATAAGATCTGCAGCTTGATTAGATTCTTCTTCCTCTTGCCTGAACCTGCGTGTTTCAGGGGCTGTCGCGAGAAGAATAAACTCAGTAAATGAAGACCGAGGCTTCGAAGATGAAAATGTTCTTGGAAATAAAAAAGATCACACTTACAATGAATCCCATTGACTGTGCTTTGGGCTCAGTGACAGTTTCAGAAGTGAGACATCACTTTTTAAGAGTGTAGGCCCTGCCTGTCCCGTGCCAGGGAGAGATGCTATTTACTTCTGGTTAAATGGCGGTCAAGTGCTTCATCTGCTTCTACTCTGGATCTAGTTATAAATTTGGGTAGATTGTTAGCAGTTTTCTTTCTCACCCAAAAGTGTGTGCTGGTCAGTCACGTCTGTGCATTCTTCCCAGCGAATTTATTTGCATCACGAACCCTTATGTTTATAGGTCAGTTGCCTGGGTGCCGCTGTTGTCTCACTCTCCTCCCCGCCTGGAGGAGGTTTCAGGCCTTGGCCACCGGGTCACAGGATGACAGCAACGCCTTTCCGGGTCTCCTGAACGATGGGCCTGCTTACAGGCAGCGTGCTCATCGCAAGTGCTGTGGATAACACACTTGGCGCCGGTTTTTCTGTGCTCTCCTCTTCCTGTTTCCTCCTCCGTGAGCCCTGCCCCCTCAGTCTGGAGTAATCCACGTGAGTGCAGACCTGAGGGTGTGCATTCCTGACCTGTATGTGGCCAGAGCACATACTGGGAACCAGGACCCCTGGCTTCAAATTCTAGCTCCTCCACTTACCCTATGCATACCAACAGTCAGTCACCGAGTGTTCTGAGCCTCAGTTTCCCCTTCTATAAAATGAGGCGAAGGACAGCAGCTGCTGCAGGAAGTCAGGATGGGGGTTGAATGAGTTCCCGTGTGGGCACCCTTGGACTGGTGCCTGGGATGAAGGAGGCCTTCAGTCTGTGTTGGTTATTGCTGTTGTTATTGTTTTTGGTGAATTTATGTATTCAGTAATTATCAGTTACATTCATGAAAAAATATGGTCTGTTTTTCCCTTTGCAATACATCCTTGTGATGAGATACTTAAACTTTCTTACTGAGGGCAACAGGCATGTAAGTCAGGGTTTCTTAAGCTTGGCACTATTGGCATTTGGGGCCCGGTCATCCTTGGTGCTGGGAAGTAGGATGCTCAGCAGCCTCCCTGGCTTTGACGACAGGTGACTGCAGCATCCCCCAGGATTGACAACCAGAGTTATCCCGGACACTGGCAACCATCCCCTGGAGGATATAGTCACCTCCTGATGGGAACCACTGATGTCACTAGTGTAAGTGTGAAAAGATGGAGTTTCCCCTCATATACTTGCTCCTTTTCGTCTTGGCCTATATTCCTTCTTCAAATAAAAACCTGACACCTTTCTTGGGGAGCTTTTGCCCCAACCTTGGGGCTCTGGTTGTGGTATCTAACTTACAGAATAGTTCCCTGTTCTACAGTTACTACTAAGTTAGCTTACAGTTCTTTCCCCCCAGGTAGGTGAGTTTCATTCTCCTCTTCTGGTAGATGTGCATGTCTGCTTTAAGAGAAAAAAATCTGACTGAATGTCTTTCCTGGGTTTGGTGGACAGCAATAAGGATACTTGTTAAATGAAAGGTATTTTAAAAACGCGCACAAGTATTTCTGTCTTATTTCCATTTAATATATCAAATTAGGAAAAGTTAAAGCTTTGAAAGGTCCGCATGCCTGAGTATTTCTTTAGGTTTGGCGTTTGTGTGCAGCTGCAAAAGGTACCTTGAGAGCTGGTCACAGGATGGTGACCAGAGAAAGGCATCAGCATTACTACACATTCAAGGTTGGGGTCAAAATGTGCAGCTCGTCCTCATTTTGTCGAGGGCAGTGTTCCTCTGTGACCGAATGAATTTCCGAGTTGCAATTTCATTATATTCAATAGGAACTATTTTCCTTTTAGAAATGACGAATCATTGCACTGGATGCCCAGCCGCCCCCCCCCCCCCCGAACTGTTAACCTTTTCCAATAGTTCAGAACTTATAGACACATATCAGCTCTTATCTTACCTTGTCAGGCAGAATAAAGGAACGTTAGAATGATCAGAACCTTGGATTTTAATAGTATAACCAGGTTCTGAAAAGCTGATTTATTGGCTGTTTGATTTCTGGCTTCCCAAGGAGCAATGCCAGCTCTGCTGATGAGAATCGCAGGGCAGGCAGCAGCACCTTGTTAATTCAGGGGAATATTAATACCCCACAGTGACAGGCCTGTTGAAGGAAGTGGTGCTGGGAAGCCGTATGGAGGACGTGACCATCTCTGAAGAGGGACAGACTCGGCGGAGGCAGGCAGGTTCCAGGCTTGCGCATGGGCACTGGGCTTACACCCGAGAGGGGGTGTCATTGCTGCCGCTCCTGGGAAGCGAAGCCAAGCAAACAAAAAAACGTGGAGTCGTCTGTGGTTCCAAGGAACAAAGCAGAAGGTGGGAGGCTTGTTTCATGAGGAAGAGGAAGCAGGGGCACTCACATTACGGCCTTGACCGTGTGGTCACGCTGTCCTAGGCTGGCCGTGACTGTGTACATCTGGAAAGCCCAAGGGTATGATATCACAAAAGGTAGGATATCACTACTGAGGTTTCTTTCTGCTTATAAGGGAAGCATGACTTTCCCATCAACAGAATTTGCCCAGTTGGAATAGTTTCAAGTTGTTAAACAGAAAGAGGTCTGATCACTAGGTATTCCATATCTGTCATGAAGGGCAGTGTCTTAGCGTGGATGCCCATGAAAGCAAACCCCGAAGCAAGGACTTGGGGCCAAGTTGTTTTCCTGGGAAGGGGTGTGAAGGAGAGAGAAGTGAGACCAGGACAACAGGAAAGCTAATAAGTCGTGCTGAGGAACTGGTGACCCTTGTGGGCAGCCCTTCCTAGAACCTCAGAAAGACCTAGTATAAGACATCTCAGAAATGCCTCCCGGGGGTGGGCCTGGGGAGCCAGGGTATTTATCCTCCACCCGGGGTCCCTCAGGACAGGGCAGCTCTTGGGCACATTAAATCTTCAGCAGTCCCCCACCCCCCATCCCATGCAGAGGGCTGGAGGATAGAGGATCTGATGCTGTCGGGAGCTCTTTCCTTTGACCCTGCATCCTGACTTGTTATAGTGATTAGACCTCAAGGTACAGGCCAGAGGGGGCAAGGAGGAGGCCTGCAAGGACTGGTGCTCAGTGGTCCCCTGTGGCTGGAAAGGTCATTGGGCAGGAGGGAGACAGGGCTGGGCTTTGAAGCAGAGATAATGTGGGGATGGGGTGGGAGAAACAGGGAAGGAAGTGATGCCTCCTGGACTCCGCCCGTGTCCTGCTGGTCCCATGGTCCTGGCCATGACCACCTGGGAAAAGCATCCTGAGAATGAGTGATGGAAGGTAGCTTGTCTTCCTTTAGGGCCTGTTTGCAATGCTTTCTGCTATGAGGAACAGAAATCCTGACTTGACAGTGGTTTGAAGAGAATGGGCGTGCATTTTTCTCACCTCTAGAAGTTTTGGGGTAGGCGGTCACCACACAGAGGTGGTCCGGGGCCCTGAGGACATCACAGACCCAGTTCCTGCCTCTTGTCCACTTAGCCCCAAGCTGCTTATCTGGTCACCTCGTGACTGCAGGGTGGTCATCATAACTTCAGGCTGCAGGTTCTTGCTTCAGGCCGAAACCAGCAGCCCAACCACATTGGTCCTTCAGCAGGACACAAAGACCTTCCGTCTGCGGCTCAAATGGGCAATGGGATTGCCCTGGGCCAGGTGTGAGATGTTTTTGGCTTTCACAACTGGTGGAATGCTCCTGGCATCTAGTGGGTGGAGACCAGGGATGTTGTTACAAGCCCTACAAGTGCGCAGGACAGTCCCCACAGCAAATAACCATCTAGCCCAAATGTCAATAGTGCTGTGAAACCTCGGGAAAGACCAATGATGGCGCATTGCTTAGAACTGAGATTTGTTTAGGCATCTCACTGCACTCAACATGGGCAGCAAATGGGCCCTCTGGCAGGAGCCCTAATCTTATCTGCATGGCTGGCATCCTGGGCAAAACAAATTGGGTAAGCGGTGAGGAGGCCAGTAGTCTCATGGGGAGAAGATGGATACAGTGGTGTTTCGGAAGTATTCCGTATTCTCTGAAAGGTATACTATACTGTGTGTATAAGGTGTTAATCATCAGTACTTGTCTCCTATGACTTAATCACTACATCCAGGGCATTAATATTATCCTTAACAGTAATTTCTTAAGGAAGTGATTCCCTGACTCATCACAGGAATCAGATTCTTGGGCTGTGTTACAGTTAGAATGGCCTTTGTCCTTTAGAATGTGTGCATTTTTCCAGGATCCTCTCGAAGAGGTACACGAGGATCAGGAAGAGGCGTGCTAAACCTTGGACAGCTGCTCCTTTAGTTTTTGCATTAGCATTTGAAAAATGTCTCTTTCAAGCAGTGTTCATTAAGATTTTAATTTTGCAGTTTGTTCCTTTTTAAGTGACATGCAATTAATTAAGGTTTAATGTGTCATCTATTTTTTGCAATGACACTTTTACTGCCCCCTTTTCATTTCAGTCCGTTTATAAATTGTGCTCTAGCTAATGAGTTCCACCCTGATTTCCAGTTCCAAATAATTACCACTCTTCTAATGTGGCTATTCTTTAATGTGTCACAGAGTTAGGAGCATTACCAGGTGAAACCAGGGGAGCTGGATCTGCCTGGGCCATGGGCCTGGGGGTTGCCGGGCTCCCCTGCTCTGCTCAGTTCAGCACATACTGACCAGTCACCACAGTCAGACGCCTGGGTCTGTGTGGGATGGAGGTCTCAGCCAGCCTAGTCCCTGGGGAACTCACAGACTAGATAATCACTCCACTTCTCCGCATCGCTTTGCCCGTGGAAACATGACTAATGGGACTTGAAATCCAGAGTGATTTTTAACTGTATATAGGGCTGAGATTGGACCAAGATGAATTGAACAGCAATTCCTTCTTAATTCTGAAACTTAAGAAGTATTAGGAAGGCCCAGTGGGTGGTGTGGATTTATTAAGGAAGTGACTAGTGTGAGACTGTGAGGATGTAGGCGTCATCGTTCTCCAGGGAAACAGAACCACTGAGTGATATACTAGTATATTAAGATATTTATTTTATTAAGAGATGTAAAAAACTGGCTTATGTGAGTTTGGGAGTTGGCAAGCTCGAAATCTGCAGGGCAGGCCAGTGTAGGAGCTGATGCTGCAGTCTTGAAGCTGAATTTCTTCTCCGGAAATTCAGCTTAGTTTTTATGACCCATCAGCCAATTGGACAAGGCCCACCCACATCATCTGAGGCAGTCTCCCTGATTTCAAGTCAACCAATTGTGGGTGTTAACCTCATCTACACAGAACCTTCACAGCACACCTGGTTTGTGTTTAATTAAATCCCCGAGTCTTAGAGCCTGACCATGCTGACACAGAAAACTGTCACGGAGGAAGGGCCTGCTCCGTGTGGGAGGGAGGGTAGGGGAGGGTAGTGCCTGGGGCTGAGCGTCGTGGACTTCTTTCTTACCAGCTTTGAGAACTCAGGCAGGTCCCTCGGCCACTGTGACCACCATCTATCCCGGAACAAACCTTTATTAAATGTGTGCCTCCCACCAGCCAGAATGCTGTGTGGTGGGAAAATAAAAGTGTTGTGGCCTCAGTACTGGAGGAGCGCACAGTCTGGGGAAGATGACGGAGGCACCATCAACTCCATCAGAATGAGAAGCGCACGGCCTTCCATTTCTGCAAGATCACAACCATACTGTCCTCACAGAGATCCATGGGGGGAAAGGGAGGTAATAAATAGACGCCAGGGACCGGTACCGTTGGATTTTTAGAACATTCTAGCAGCAACAGTCACCCATTCACAGGGCACCTGTGTTGTCTTCATCTCTCCATTGCTGGAAAGCCAAGAAATCTCCTTTCTTAAAAAATCCCCATGTTTCGGTGCAAGGTCGGGTGGCTTTATTTAGGAAAGAGAAAGTCAAACAGAGTGTGTAAAGGTGGTTGTGTTATAATGGAAAACTCAGCAGCCGACGGCCGGAGGCAGGTTCATGCACCTGGCTGGGGCGAGAGTCTGCTACTAGGTTTGGGAAGTTTGACTTAAAAATATATATATCTTTTATAGAGTTTTTTACAGAGAGGAAGGGAGAGGGATAGAGAGTTAGAAACATCGGTCAGCTGCCTCCTGCACACCCCCTACTGGGGATGTGCCCGCAACCAAGGTACATGCCCTTGACTGGAATCCAACCCGGGACCCTTCAGTCCGCAGGCCAATGCTCTGTCCACTAAGCCAAACCGGTCAGGGCGAAAGTTTGACTTTGGTTTCATTCCACTTGCTACCTCCATCATAACTGTCTGTGTTTTTCAGGGGCGGATGTCCACGCCAGGGACCCCCACCGCGGGATGTCACCCCAGGAGTGGGCCACCTACACAGGGCGCAAGGAGGCGGTGCGCCTCATCCGGAGGCTGCTGGAGCGCCCCTGCCCGGAGCAGTTCGGGGGAAAGTACAAGCCCGAGCTGCCGCTGCCCCTCGACGGGACCCTGAAGCCAGGGACCTCCAAAAGCTGCTGGCAGAGGCTCACGGAGTTCCTGCGGTCCTCGCTGACCTCACGCTCGCGCCCGCGCCCGCGCCCGGGCCTGCAGGATGGGGGCGTCCTGGACCACATGGTCAGGATGACCACGAGCCTCTACAGCCCTGCTGTGGCCATCGCCTGCCAGACTGTGTGCCCCGAGAACCCGCCCTGCGTGGGGAAAAGGCGGCTGGCAGTGCAGGAAATCCTGGGGGCTCCTGGGGCCTCCGACACACGGGCCCAGGAGAGGGACAAGGTGGGGGACCCCGAGCAGCCATTCCGGACCCCCCAGGCTGCGGGTGCCTCCCGGGAGGGGGCCCCGCGGAAGGCCAGCCTCCTGCTGCTGCGGCGGCGGAGCAGCGTGCGGCCCAGCGCTGTGGTCCCCAGGGTGCGCGTCACCAAGGCGCCCACGCCCACCTTCCAGCCCGAGCTGGCGCCCGCCAAGGGCAGCGCCAAGGACAGCGCCCACCTGCAGCTCCCCAAGTGGCGCTACAAGGAGGCCAAGGAGGAGAAGCGGAGGGCGGAGGAGGCGGAGAGGCAGCGGGGGACCGCCGCGCGGAAGGGCCGGCGGGGGGCGCCCTGGAGGAGAAGGACGTGAGGGGAGCGGCCGCGGGGAGGGTGCGTGGCTGCGCGCAGGGCGGGAGGCGCCGGGCTCGCTCTCCTGCGGGACAGGATCCTCCAGGGCCCCGGAAAGCAACCCGTGTCAGCGCAGGCTGCACTCAAGCGGGAATGAATGGGTCACAGCACAAATAGCTTTGCCTAAAACCAGTTCTCCCAGCCATCGATGCACCTGGCGGGCCATTTGCCTAAAAGCCTACCTTTAGGACCTCAAGAAAATTTAAGACGAAGTTATAAAAGGGCATTTTCTGTATAATTTTGTATTTTAATCACCATCAAATTTGCAGCATTTTACTGGTGGCAGGGCTGTTTGTATTTAAGACAGTTTTAATGCACTTACCTAAGACCCTTTGTTTAAAAGACTGTTCCTAGCAATAAGTATTTGTGATATCTCTATGATTTCATACGGGACTTTTGAGGTTCTCCCTCCCTTTTAGCCGTTTGATTTCGGTCTTGCTTTTCCTTCTCATTGTGGGTACGCATAGCCCTGTGTATTCTTACCGATGTGAGTAAGTGATGCCAAGTATTTGTTTCTATTTGATGGAGACATTTTTTTTTTTTTATAGCAAAATGATCCAGGGAGACAGGAAACAGATTTCCTTGTATCTTATTTTTTTAAGCTACTTTATTCATACAGGAATATAAATAAAGAAAAACCTATTGTCAAAGTATGAGACAGTGCATAGAGAAGCATGTATTTATTGCTGGAACTAAACTGTTTACGCAAGGGATTTTAGATAAGCTGTTACAAAAACTTTAACATACTCCAAAACAGATCTAGGAGGCAAAACTATTTTTAATAAAATGGGGGCAAATCTAATACATTATTATTATTATTAGAAACACAAAAGTCTGTCATATGTACTCTTTGATAAATTGCCTTCAGATGTTCTTAAAATATTAAAGAGATGCAAAACGGGTAAGGACCCCAGAGTGGAAACCCCTGGAATGGAGGGGGGTCAATGGTAGAGGAGCAGGGATTAGAACTGACCGTTTTAGGCCCCTCCAGACTCAGTGCCAACGACGCCCCGGTGTGGACTTCCTTCCCTGTTCCTTCGAAAACTGCCCGATGCTCACTTTCTCCTCACACTGACTGTGTAGGATTTCCAAGATGTGGGGACTTAGGCAGAGCACAGATGTGGCTTGCCCTGGGCCCTGACCTCTCAGTGGGAGTTTGCTGTCCATACTTCTTTCTTTTTTTTTAATCTGCCAAGCACGGAGAAACTCCAGTGGATCTCCGGCCATCTGGGCTGGAGAGTAGGGGTCACAAAGGCACTACCGACAGCACTTTATTTACGTCCTGCATGGAAGCTTTGATTTAAAATATTACAGAGAGAGTGAGCAGCTCCGTATTATCCTCCTGCCTTTCACAGGTCAGACCGTGCTCACTGGCTGCATCGGGACCCGTGCTGGCTGGCTCATGCTGTGGGCGGTGGTGACACTGGCCTCTCTATTCCCTCCCACTCAGCACCACCAGCCTTTGAGCAACCAGGGACCTCGTAGTCACTCCCAACACCCTCACTATTGCACATTGCGCCTAAACTGATGGGGAATAGGTATGGTGGTAACTCAGCTTTTAAAGTCAGATTGTAGTGAGTTCCACCATTGCTGAAAGGCAAAGGAAGGATGGCAGAGAGGGCTGGGCCCACTTTGAGCAGCACTGGTAGCAGCTGGCTGCAGGCCACCCTGGTGCCTAAGAGTTGGGATCGGCCAAGTCCCCTTGGATGAGATGAGGGCTGGTCCCCAAGGTGGAAGCATCCCTGGGCTCTCTGACGGTCTGATCTGGCGCCCTTTCAGATCCCTCTTCTGGTGTTCATGTATTTTTGTTGCTTTGAATGGCTGGCTGCGGTGTCTCACTCAGGGGCCATTCCCCGCCCCTGTCCTCCCGTGGTCAGGGCAGGGGCACGGATGGCCCTTCTGGTTTCCATGTCTCCTCGGCTTTGTCACATTTGGGCCCTGCCATCCCCTTCACCTCCTCTTTTTGTTCACTTGCCTTTCCTCCACATTTGGCTAACTGCCTTGTCATCCCTAGCCCCATCGCTCTGAGGTCTAAACAGGGCAGGAAAGCAAGGCCATTCAGCGAGGCAGTGGGATGTCCCTGTTGTGTGATCACATCATGACCTCCAAACACACGACAGTGAACGAAGGGCAGAGTTTTCCAGCTTCTGTGCAGGTGGTTTAGATCCCCCCCCCCCCCCCCCCATCAATGTAGAGAGCCCTAAGTTTCTCTCCTGACACATGACAACTCCCCCCCCCCCCAATCAATGTACAGAGGGGGGAGGGTCTGTTGTCTGCTTGCACCGGATGTTTATGAACTATAAATAGTAAATTTCAACTTGACAGGTACCTTCTCAGGGATTTATATATAAACATAGTTAGGGGCAAAGTGGAAGTATGTTTTAATACTTTTTAGTGTTTGTGTGAATTATGATTAAACTAGGCAGAGGAACTGTGTCCAAGGCAGCGTCAGTGCCGCTGTTGCCCAGGGAGCTGTCTGGGAATGGCCCCTCGGTCGGGATTTCCTGGTTATTAGAACCCGGGACCCTGCTGCCCCAGAGGCTCTGGGGTGCACGTGGAATCGCTTCAGCGCCCCTCAGGGGCCTCTGTGGGTGAGACCTTTGTGAGTATAAAGAGAAACTCACCCGTGGGAGCAGGGGTGGCAGTGACAACAGATGGACCTTCATCGCTGTGACCTCTAGACCGGGCCCCTCCCCACCTGACGCTGGACTGTGGTGTGAAACGACTCCCTTTTCTATGTGCTCACGTGATTGCATGTGCTACCGCCCGCCCAGCGCCAAGGCCCGGGCAGCGAGGAGCCGGGGAACCTGGATGGCCTCCGCCTGCACCTCCCAGGGCTTTGGCTGCACGAGGGAGGCGCCCACAGAACCTTGGGGACCTTCACCTTTTCGACAGGGCTCCCGATGGGCAGGCAGCACGCGATTCCCCAGGAATACGAAGGCGGGAGGTCCAATCCCTTCGTCACCTCAACTGCGGGCCCTGCTAAGGCTCGAGGCTCCTGTTGCCGAAAAGGCTAAGATTGCGCGATGTCGTTTGGAAAGTGGGGCTCGGGGCTCGGAGGGGCCGTGCCAGGCTGCCTGCTGGCCATGGGTGACCAGGTCCCCCGGCTGGGGCCGTCCAGCTGCGGGGAAGAGGAGGCTGCTATCTGAAACGGAATCGCACGAGGTGGAGCCAGACCGTGGTCCTGCGTAGATGGGAAGCCTGCTGTCCCCGGGGGAGAATCCTGGGCACCGAGTGATGAAGAAACGCCGCCCTGAGACGTAAATAAATGAGCCGCGACCAAGGAGTGGGTGTGATTGGGCTCCCGCAGCCTCTGGCAGGGGCGCTGTGCCTGCGCCGTCCACACTACAGGAGAGCGAACCCCTCTTTCCAGAACCCGCTCAGCTTGCTCGGGGGGCTGAGCTGCAGCCCTACCCGCCCCCTCACCTGCAGACTCATGCTCACTCCTTTCTCCATCCTCCTACAACACGGTTCTTCCCGGGAGTATTAAGATTCATCACCAACGACTGGAAGCTCCTGGTCACAACCAGCCCTTCATGTGCGAACACGCTAGCACTTTGTCTTGTTTACAGTGTGGGAAGGTCTGACAGGCTCAGGGCCCTCTGCTCCGTGGGAGGGAACTGTTTGGATTCTGCACCTGGCCCTGGGCCTCAGTTTCCCCAGCAGCTGCCGGGAGGGCCAGGGTCATCTGGGGAAGGTCAAGCACCGTCACTCCTTATAAGACAACCACCTCACGTTTATGACAGAAAACCATCCAGCAGAGTTGTCGGCGGCCACAAAGCACTAAGCACAAGAAAGGCTCTTCCCAGCCTGAGGTTGCTCTCTCCTCCAAGTGCACCTCCACGCTTTTCAAACTTATTTGGGCATCTGTTCTGTGTACCTGCTGAGTCAGCTGCTCACCTTGGTGCCCTTCAGTTCACATGGTTCTTCATTAACATTTAAAATAAGTGGCTAAAGACCTTCCTCTGGAGGTTATTTTTCGAAAGAACTAGGAAACCCTACAACCACCAGGATTGATGAGCTGATTTTTTGAGTGACTCAGGCGAACACCAGTGCCACGTACAGGACACAACCTCCTCGCTCTGACCCAGCCCGAAATAAGCCAGTGTGACAGGTGTGGCCCCTGTAGTGCCATGACAGCCCTCAGCAGCAAGCTGTGCCAGAGTGGACAGTGTGTGATAAGGTGTGAGTGTAAACATGCACACACACACACACGTGCACACACATGACTTGAGAGGAGACCTGGCTTTATGCTCACACAGGTGACTGCTGCTGTGGCTTCACTGTGGCTCCCGGGGAATGTGAGGGGTGACCTGCTTGGACGGTGTGTATTCAGGAGGACCGACAGCCCACACCACTGTGGGTACTCTGGCCAACACACGTGTAGCAGCCAGTGTATCATAACGCAGGACTGCCTTTTCAGACACGGTTTTGCCCAGGTGACTAGTATATGGCGAGGTTCCATAGCCGGGTATGGGTCTTTGACATCCTTGGCATGGAGGGACCCTGCCTCAGAAGACTCTGGTTGGAGAGTGGCCACCGGGTGGGGGCTGACTCCCCTGAGACTTGGAACCAGGCTAACACAGAATCCACATTTTACCCTTAAGAAGTGCTAAGAAGTCGGCCTCAGTGTTAGATACCCTAATCAAAGGTAACATAATTTGGAGCTTGAGAGAAACCAGTTCATCAGACTGAGATACCTTTGTATTGTTTTTAAGGAAAATGTAGAAGAGAAACAAAAACAAGGCCGCCATCCCGGGTAGAGTGTAGCCTGTGTTGGCCCGATGCATTAGGAAGTTTTGGGGGTCACGTGGAAGCACTTTAACACCAGTTTGGGAGCAGAAAGTTCTAGAAGCTGGTTCTGAACTGCACAGCAATGTCGAATTTGATGAAAACTATAAAGGGAAGCTATACACCCAGCAATGTTACCAGCAAGTCTGGGAGCCTTTGGAACATCCTAAGGAATTTGAATAATACACTCCATTCATAGAAACAGGAAAAGCCAATCTCATTGAAATTCTCTTCATTCGAATCGTCCTGCCTGGGACTTCCCTGGGGTCCGTGGATGTGTGTGGGGAGGCTGCGCAGGGGCCCGCTTTCCAGTTATGTTTCATCTTGGGATAAGCTCTGTTTTCTGGATCTAAAGCTATCTTCGTTGTCATTTCTAAAAATCCGATAGGTTTCTGGATATTGTAAAAACATTGAGTCCAGATGTGATTCTGTAAATTTCATAGTGTTTTATTTTGAAGTGAGAGTTTTTGTTTGATATAAGAGGTATTTTCCTATTTAGACCTCAGGGCTACTTTGGAACCCCCAAATAAATGTGACCCCAGCAGCTTCTGTTTTGATATCCAAAAGGTTAATCATCTTTAAGTTAAATATGATATATTATTCAGCAGAAAGAATGTACCTTTCCTTTTTAACTTCTAAATTCTGTACTAAATGTATGTTTTAAAAGTGTAGAAAAGTGACAATGTAAAGATGTGGGGAAATTGTGGTTATAGAATTAAAAATCACTCATGAAATAAACACTCTTATGGTACCAGAGTGTGATATTTGAATAAACCTAAGTGTGTATAAATTAGAAAATGAAACAATGAAATTTACCAGTATTTTATAAAAATATATTTTTACTAGAGGCTTGGTGTACAAAATTGGTGCACTGAGGGGGAGGTTCCCTCAGCCCAGCCTGCACCCTCTCCAATCTGGGACCCCTCATGGGATGTCCAGCTGCCGGTTTAGGCCCGATCCCTAAACTGGCAGTTGGACATCCATCCCTCTCACAATCTGAGACTGCTGGCTCACAACTGCTCGCCGGCCTGATTGCCCCTAACTGCTTCTGCCTGCCAACCTGGTCACCCCCTAACCACTCCCCTGCCAGCCTGATCAACGCCTAACTGCTCCCCTGCCAGCCCAGTCAACCCCAACTGCCCTCCCCTGCTGGCCTGGTCACCCCTAATTGCCCTCCCCCACCAGCCATCTTGTGGCAGCCATCTTTGACTACATGGGGGAGGATATCTTATGTGAGGGTGTGATGGTCAATTCTCATATTACCTCTTTATTATATAGGGTTGATTTCAGAAAGGAAGGGAGAGGGGGAGAGAGATAGAAACATCAATGATGAGAGAGAAATATTAATTGGCTGCCTCCTGCATGCCCCCTTCTCTGCCCTTAACTGGAATTGAACCTGGGACCCTTCAGTCTGCAGTCCGACACACTATCCACTGAGCCAAATCAGCTAGGGAAATATACCGGTATTTTTAATGTTACTTATTTTGATTAAAATAAATGTGCAATTTCTTTTTCTGACCAAACTTTTATTTTTCAATGATAACATTTAAAAAATGTTTTAAGTTGCCAATGAATACTTTATCATTCATTAAAATAATTTCTTTGCAGGCCACCTCTTCTGAGGCTACACATTGATAGAACACATCCTTTAGTCATGTTTCCAAGTATTTACATACATAAGTGATAACAAAAATACAGCTTTGTTTTTATGAGTAGTCTTTTACCTCAGTGGTATAATGGAAATGTTCTTTAGTTTCTTTAGTTGAATGACTCTGGAAAGCTTTTTAAGGAATTTAAAAATTAATTTTATTTTCTTTTAACAGCTGAAATAGTAATTCTCAAACACAAAAGAAATCAACCAAGCAGTATAAAACTGTCTCAGGGGGAAAATGACTTACCCTCCCCTCCAGCAGCCCCGGAGACCAATTACTTGTGCATCCTTCTGGAGATACGTTCTCAATGTTTCCTTCCCTCAAGGTGTTACACAGATGAGATCCCACTGCGTGTACAGTTTCTTTCACCCATGTTGGGAGAGCATGCTAGTCCCTTCAATCTTGTTGATTGCTGTGTAGTATTCCTTGGGAGAGGGGCATCACAGTGCCTTTAACCATTTCTCCATGTTACAGTATTTTTGGTTCTTACCTCTTACAAGTGAGGAAGAGCCTTGAACTGATCTATTTGTATACTCAAACAAATCTTTTCCTAAGTCAGGGGTGTACAAGTGGGACCTGCCAGGTGGAAGGGAAGGCAGTGTAATTTCGGTAGTCACTGCTGTGTTGAGGCTGCTGAGATTTGCTGGGAATGGACAAAGGAGTCATTTCTCACCTGCAGCAACACTTGCTATTTGTCAGACTTTCCCATTTCTGCCAATCCGATAGTTAAACAATTGTATTTTGTTTTAATTTTCATTTCTCCAATTATTGGCAAGGTTGAGCATCTTTCCGTGTGTCTTTGGACCACTTTTACTTCTTGTTATAAAATTTTCTTACTTATATCTGTTTCTTAATTCTTCTTTATTTTATTTTTTGATGTAATTTTTAGTGATTTGTAGAAGTTTGCTACAAATTTTGGATCATAGTTCTTTGATACATATTGTGCTTATTTTCTCCCATTTTATCACTTATCTTTTAGATATCTCATGTAAAAGTTTAAAATTATGATTTAGTCAAACTTGTTAAACTAATTTAAAAAAATATTTGTATTTTGTGCTTCAAGATAGTTTTTTTTCTACCCCAAATTTAACATTTTTTCTTCTATATTTCCTCCTGATTTATAGAAATTATTTTTTGTTTCTTTTTAGCTCTAAAAAAACTACAATCACACACAGTTCGTCACTTATGTATATTTGGTGGGACTAAAAACAAGGAGTTCCTATTTATTTGGAAAGTTCTACTCTGCATTTAGGAAGTCTGAAGTCTGATGCATTAAAAATCATAATCCCACATCAAAAATTATGATTAAGGAAGGCCCTCAATAAGAGGTCAAATTTTAAGTGAAACCTTGTTCTAAGTCAATATCGTTACTGGAGATTATTTGCATTAGTTGTTTGTGAAAGAACAAATGATGTGTGTATGTGATGGGTGGACATATGGGTAAATAGGGAGGGGTGGACCTGTTCAAAAAGTCTGAGATCTGGGACATGAAAAGTGAGTGGGGGAGGGGAAGGTCCATCTCCTTCGTTTTCCTGACTAATACTGCACAATCTTGAAACTCAAAGTTCCTTCCCATGGAACCTAGGGGTGCAGAAGGGGAGGCCTAAAGTGTGCCCCGGGGGCAGTCGTCTGAGCGCCTCTAGAGCAGTGTCTGTGCTCCTCAGCCAAGAAGGTATCCTGACGAGGACTTCTGCGTGTGGCCCTTGCCCCTCACTGAGGTCCTTCATATGGTCGCTGGCTCCCAGCAGGTCACCCCTGCTGTCTCCTTTGATGGTGACTGGGCTGGCTTCCAGCAGTGGGGACTCTAAAAGTGGCCTGGAAACCTCTAGCCTGCTGACAAGACAAAGTTGATGTATAAATTGTTCAGGTAAGTTGTCAGCTGCCTGCAGCATCCCATCCTGGGTCACACTGTCCCTGCAGCAAAGTCACCAGATCACAGGTCTCACAGAGCACTGCTCTCCCTTACATTTCCCTGACTAAAAAAATATACAATATAATATAACACAGTACAGTACAACACAATACAACTCAATACAACACAATACAATACAATACAATCTATATTATAAAAGGCCAGTGGCTGTAATGCTGTAATGACCAAATGACCGGTCACCAGGAGGTGCATGGAGCACCTCTCAGGCCCTCCCCCCACCGGGCACCGGTAGCGCTGGCAGAGTGTCATGGGGTGCCGGCAGCGTCGGTGGAGCATCACGGGGTGCTGGCAGTGTCCGTGGAGTGTGCAAGGCATTGTGGGGTGGTGGACATGGCCCTGATGGCAGGCTAGGCCTAGGGGACCCTATACGCACACGATTTAGTCGTGCACTGGACCTCTATTTCAATAAAATAAAATACATGACTCAAGCTGAAATCTACTTTAGTACTTCAAAACATTATTTAAAAACAAGAAAATCGAGAAGTCATTCGCTGTAAGGATGTGATTTCAAATTTTCACGAACTCTTAATGAACAAAAAAGCTTTATTAGTGCAAGACCCTAGTTGGGAAGCTGGATTGGGAGGCTCTCCAGGCCACCAGAGACAGGAGGGATCAGGGACCTGTACTGTGGTGGGGAGGTTGTCCCCCGCCTGTGAAAAAGGTTGCAAGATGTCCTCACTCCTGGGCAAAGGAGTTCCTTGGATGGGAGCCCCACGTCACCTCATTGCCCCTTCACCCCCTGTCCCTGAGCTGCCCCTGGGAAGGGACCAGCTTTTACCTGCTAACTGTCCTGAGTGGTCACTGAAAGGTGGAACCTTGACCTCCTTCTTGGCCAAACCCCATTGGAGTGGGGCTCCTGTCTCATCTCCCTCCCTTGATTGAAGAGCGTGATACTCTTTGAAGGGTGAGAGGTCATAGGTTGCAGGTGGGGAAAGCAACCTCCCCTTCTTTCCCTCCTATGACCAGGCAGGTGCAAGGCCCTCCATCCTACAATCCCCGGCACTAGCCTGTTCCTCTAACTCTATACGTTCATTTTAGTCCTGGACTCAGACCCTTGAAATATTATGGCAACTCTCGTGGTCTCCCTGTGGCGACAGATGAACCCCTGCAGGTATAGAAACCTCTGGTTCTCAAAGCACCAGGGTTTCTGGTGGATGAGCAGCCAGAAAATGTCCCAAATACAGCTGTGTTAGTTTCCTGTGATTGCTGGAACAGATCACCTCAAGCAAGGATGGCTCCAAACAACAGAAACAAACGTATTCTGGAATCCAGACGTGGGCAGAGCCACACCCCTGAAGTCTCCAGGGAGGATCCTCCTTGCCCCTCCCAGCTCCCAGTGGTTGCCAGCATTCCTTGGCGCCTTGGCTTGTGGCAGCCTCTGCTGTCACCACATGGCTGTTTTCCCTGTGTTCACATTTCCCCCTCTTTATAAGGATACCAGTCATTGGATGGGCGCTCACCCAAATCCACGTGTGAAGATCCTATTTCCAAATGAGGACACATTCGCAGATACCTGGGTTAGGACTTCAACATAAATTTTTGGGGGGCACAACTCAACCTGCAACACCATCCCAGCCAACAGAGCCAGAGATACTGGGAGCCTGAAAGCGCATGCCTCCCCAAACACTGCACCCCACCAGGCCCTATTCCCCACACCCATTCTCCAGTGCTCTCCCGCCTCACTGGCCCCTATGGTTACCTGCCCCTCCCCTGCCCGACTCCTGAAGGCTGGAAGCCAGTTCTAGCATCTTCTCTGCACCCCTGCCTAGGCCATCGCAACAGCCCAAGGTTTAAAATGCCAGCTGGAGGCTGTTGGATCAGTTTTGGTCTTCAGCTGTGACCTTGCCCAGGGGCTCCAGGCTAGGCGACTACAGCCCACTGGTTCAAATCCAGCCCTTGTCTGTTTCTATAAATGCAGTACATTGGAGCTCCCTGCTTGCCCTATTGTCTATGGTGGGGTTGGATTTTTGTTTGTTTGTTTTGTGTTTTTTGTTTGTTTGTTAATCCTCACCCGAGGATATTTTTCCATTGATTTTTTAGGGAGAGTGGAAGAGAGAGGGAAAGACAGAGAACAACATCAATGTGAGAGAAACACATTGATTTGTTGTCTCCTGCATGAGCCATGACCAGGGCCTGGGCCAGGGAGGAGCCTGCAACCAAGGTACATGCCTTGATCAGAATCGAACCCAGGACCCTTTGGTCCACAGGCCGATGCTCTATCTATCCACT
The DNA here is from genome assembly GCA_004026665.1 of Murina feae. NCBI lineage: Eukaryota > Metazoa > Chordata > Mammalia > Chiroptera > Vespertilionidae > Murina > Murina feae. The sequence continues at coordinate 2,073 of PVJC01018136.1, read as the reverse complement.
GACCCAAACTGGCTAGGGCCCTAACCGGTGGTTTTATTCTCCAAGGACACAGTTGAGTTGTTGTGATAGAGGCCTTCATCATTTTGATAGCCTCTTACTTACCTCACTGGTGGGGGAGGGGTTCTTGCCCTAGGGTTATGGGAATGGCAGGACACACAACTTCCCATACTGCACAATTGAGATGTCTAGAGGTCATTTCTGGAGACGAGCAGGAACTGGAGGAGGCCCCATGCACACCTGGGCTGCCATCAACCTCCTCAGTTCATCTGCCCAGGAGTCAGGAAACTGGCCCCCCACCAGCTGCTTCCCACTGGCCGAGGGGGTAGTGGTGGCTGTCCTGCTGCTGGTGCCTCTCGGGACATCACTGATTAGGCCAAGTTGATGAAGGTGTAGGTGTGTGACTAGGATAACATTAACTGACAATGCCAATCAGCTTGGTAGAAACAGCAACATGGAAGACACTCTGCTTCATTTGACTCAGCCTGGCTCTTCCCCCAGAAAAGCATATGGGGAAGAAGATGCTTGGTTGGCTTAATTACACCAAACGACAAAACACATATTCTTAGCTGTGGGGGACAGGTCTTTGGAGACAGACAGGCGGGGTCCAGGCCTGGCTTTGCTACATGTTTTCTTGGTGTTCCTGGCAGTGTTACCCATTTCCTTGAAGAATAAATCTCTGCCTGGTACTGGTGTTGGGCAGAGAGATGCTGGAGGCCACTCTCAGCACTGACTCCATGCTCACGACCTTGATTGACAGTCCTCAGGGGTTCTCCACTCTTCTCTGCCTCCATGCCCTCTAGGTGGTCAGGATGTCCCTCAAGAAACCCAGTGATTCTCATGGGAGATCGACCAGCACAACACAGCCTGCAGTGGGGATGAGGACCGACCTGTGTTTCAACGGCCTTCTGAGCTCTACATCCTCCAGGGAGAACGGGCAGAGCTGGTCACCCCAGGCCCTGAGTGAGCCCAGTCTACTGAGCTGCCTTGCCCCCACCCCACCCTCTTCCCTCGGGTCTTCCAGCAAGTGGAGAGGTGTCCCTGTCCCTTGCCCCAGGCAGCACTGCCATGTGGTTTAGTGGACTCTACCATCTGTGCTGGGCTTAGCTGCTATGCTGTCCTCTGTAAGGATAAATAACTTACCCCATTACATTGGGAAGATTAACATTAAGGCAGGAAAAAAAACTTTAGCTCTGAAAAGCAAGCAATACATATGTGAGGGATTTCATTCGTTATTTTAACTGGCAGGGTGGGCTTAGTGCCATCTGAGAGCTATTACATATCTATGACGTGACATCACACGTCATTTGAAGGGGTTTTCTTATTATGCTTTATGGAAATCTGACATGTGGTTACTCCAAATACTGTTTCTTGGGTTTTGTTCCTGTAGGATTTTTTTTTTTTTTTTTTTTTTAAGGAGGGAATATTGTTGTTTTGTTCAGAGAGCCTTTCCACTCCTAAGTCTGCCTTCTCAGGCCCAGGTGGCACGAGCCTGAGAGGTGGCACCGGTCAGGATGTGGGTTCTCACACTGTCCCGTTAGGGGAGGACAGACCTCACCCACATGCCCTGGTCTCAGGGGGCCTCTTGGGCTCTGGTATGATACAGCATGTGATATTCGTCCATTTTGGTGAGCGGAATTAGGATGAGTCTTAACTGAAAGTGGGGCTCACTGATACAGAATCACTTCTGTAGTCCCACAGGGCTCCCCCAGTTAGCACCCAGAAATAGTGCTTTTCAGAAGTGACTGAACCTGAAAGTCTTCAGCCCACTGGTATACCGAGGCAAAGGCATCCTTGGCATCGAAGGTGGAGAATTTGATGATAAAGCACGTGATTTTTGCAAACACCTGTTCCGTCGTCTCATTTCTGAAATGTGTTTTTTCTGCCCCGTGTGATGTCATCTAGTTGTACGTGTTGTGGCTAAAAGCTGCTTGCAATATCTTCAGTGTCTGAGGGATGGGAAGGATGTCAGTATCCCACGCCTACAATCTAAGTAGGGGGGTGACGGTGGGGTGACGGGGAAGTGCCAGGGGCTTAAGAAATGGGCCCGGCTCCAAGTTCAAAGCCAGCCTTGAT
>PVJC01018135.1:0-31686 GCA_004026665.1 Murina feae | reverse complement strand
GGGCAGGGCGGAGCAAATAGCTATGGCGCTTCTCAGCCGGGCGCTGAGAGACACCAGGTCTCTGTGTCCCATGGTAATTGCTGCAAGCAACGCTGAGAGAAACCCATTTTGGATTTCCTCCTGGTGTCAGTCAGTCCCCCTTCTCTGGGTGTCTGTGGGACCTCAGAAACTCACCTGAAACTGAAGTTCAGAGCCGCTGGGAGCTTGTGGCTCTCTCCATTTTGGAAAAGAACCGCGACCTCCAGTACCAGCCCTTCCCCGAGCTCGTGCATGCGCCTTCGTACCTCTGTACTTTGCTTCCGCTGCTCCTCTGAGTCTCAGACTCTTCTCTAGTTGTAGGATTTTCACTCAGCCAGCCTTCCTGTGGGTGCGGGTGTCCGTGTGTTCTTTTCGAGGTTTTTCTGAAATAGTTGTTCACGGCTGCATTTATGGTGTCTACCCTATGCCGCCATCTTGTTTCTCCTATAGTTGTATTTTTTAATGTGGTTGTGGGAGGCAGCACATTCAGGTATATACCTTATGCCGCCATCTTGGTTCTCCTCCTTATTTTTGTTTTTAATGTGCATTTATTTTTTTATTTTTTTATTGATTAAGTTATTACATGTGTGTCCTTATCTCCACATTACCCCGCATTCCCCTCCACTCATGCCCTCACCTCCGGTCGTCTGTGTGCATTGATTAGGCCTATATGCTTGCATATAAGTCCTTTGGTTGATCTCTTCCCCTAATCCCCACCCTTCCCTACCTTCCCTCTGAGGTTTGACAGTCTGATCGATGCCTCTCAATCTCTGGATCTGTTTTCATTCATCTGTTTATGTTGTTCATTATATTCCACAAATGAGTGAGATCATGTGACATTTATCTTTTTCTGACTGACTTATTTTACTTAGCATAATGCTCTCCAGTTCCATCCATGCTGTTGCAAATGGTAAGAGTTCCTCCTTTTTTACCTCTGTGTAATATTCCATTGTGTAGATGTATCACAGTTTTTAAATCCTTAATGTGTACTGAGAAGAACTGATGCCAGTCTCTTCTTTTCACAGAGTGGGACAGGAAAAACGAGCTGACTGCTTGATCCTTCTGATTTCAACCACCTCAATCTGTCCACTTTGATGTCTATGACTTCCTGTGACAGTCACTTGCCCTAATGCGTTTGTTTGATATGGGCTGTCCCTTAGAAGCAGTGGTCACTTGGACTTGGTCTGTTTAGCCCTGACTTTGCTTGAGTCAGCTTCTAGTCCTGACCTGCTCTGTACCAAGAGGTTGCTGGCATCTCCCTTAAATAAGGCCTCTGCTGAGAACATGTGGTATATCCACATCATTGTGCGTTCTCAGGATACTCTTCCACTCTCCTTTCCGTCTCTGCACCTATCTAACATCCACCCATCTGTTGGCTCAAGCCCCAGTTCCTTTTCCCATTGGATATAGGACACAATTGACCAAACCACTCATTTAATGAGACTAAGTATCAAGTAAATGACATAGACAATAATCAGCATCTAAGAAAGGGTAGGTACATAATAGTAAAAATAGGGCAGGTACATAGCAACAGCAATGGTAGAAAGAGTCAATAGGAATTTTACCAGGCAGCTTCATTACTGAGGGGAAGAAGAATCAAAAACCCAGGATTCAATTCAATGAATAGCACGTTGGTGGTATAACAGCTCTGAATTCCAGTCTTCCAGTCAGGGACTCACCACCAGTCCTATGGAAACAGTTTAATATCCACATCTTGGTTTTCTCATCTGTGAGACCAAACTCAGCTAGGTTGCCTGGATTGCATACCCTAAGGCCCTGCCAAGTGGCTAAATTGAAGGACTGATTTAAAGGAAGCAAAAAAAGAAGATAAAAACAACACCACCCAAAGAGAGTCCATTACTCAGCTCAAGTTGCTCTGTTCTGAGGAATTAGAAGCCATGATCTATGATTTGAGTGTAACTCAGGGAACAATTTTGGTCTAACAACTTCAACTATATTTACAACATTTCCCCCATTTCAACCCTCTGCTTTTTACTCTATAAACTTCCTCCTTTATGTCTAAAGAAATTCTGCCTAAATTCCTTGAGGGTCTGACCCTTTCTGAGCCTTAGTTTATGTTCTTTTGTTCTTGTACTTGACATGATCTCAAATAGTCTTGTAAAATCTTGCTTCTGTTCCCTTCAGAATTTTATATTCCTCCATGAGGCATTCTTTCCCCCTTCCTTTAGAAAAATAACTGCATTGCTTTGGTACTTTTTTTTCTTTTATTAATATAGATAAAAATTTCACGTTCCTTAAATGATTCAGATTGCCTTTTTCTGGCATTATTACCGTGTATAGAATCACCTAAAACAAAGTTATTTGAGCAAAGTTAACATTTGGCAAATGTGTATTAAAGCCGTTGGAATGTTTAGAGAGGATTGCTTACAATGAAGCCGATAATCTGCTCTCCGGGAAAGGTAGGGAGCCTGCAATGGCAGCGGACTGCTCAGCACAGTGTTGTCATTCTCTGATCAATTCATGGATGTAAGCACTGCGTCAATAGCACTTTTTTCATTTGTTCATTTATTCAATAGATGTTCACTATCTCAGAGGCAAATGGGTATAGTTTGTTTTCAGGAAAAGATGAGCTGTACAAACACTTAAAAATAGCAGTTATTCATTTAAGAAATATTTTTGAGAGTCTGTGCTGTGCCAGACTCTGTGCCCAGAGCACAGGACACAAAATACACAGGCACAATTCTTGCCCCGAGGAAGTTCATTGTCTAGTGCGAGAAATGGACAGACCAATAGTCAGTTATAACACAGTGTGACAAATGCTCTGACAGGGGTCAGCACTGAGAGAGGCATCACACCTCTTCTGGGGGTGAAGCAGGGGTCGGAGAGGAAGACTTCCTGAAAGAATTGATGTTTCAGACAGGGCAGGTGACATATGGAAAGATGGAATGTGGGTTGCGAAGGAAGGTATCCTATGAATGTATTAATGTCCTATCACAGCTGTAACAATGATCACAAATTAAGTTTCAACTTCCTTAAATGATACAGATTACTAAGTGGCTTAAAAACACACGGATTCTGGAGGACTGAAGTCAGAAATGAGCCTCCTTGGAATAAAATCAAGGTGCTGGGAGAACTGGGTTTCTTCTGGAAGCTTTAGGGAATAATCCAGTTCCAGTTTCTAAAAGCCCCCTGCATTTCTTGGCTCATGTCCCCTTCTTCCATTTTCAAAGCCTGTAATTGTAATCCTTCCCCCCATGACCCTCTCCCTCAATCTACTCTAATAAAAGAGTAATATGCAAATAACTTTCACTACAAGACAACCAAGCCATGCCTACAAGCCAAGCCACGCCCCCAGCCAATCAGAGCGGCTGTATGCTAATTAACCCAGCCAAAATGGCAGCTGGCAGCCATGGAGCTAGAGCAAACAGAAGGCTTCCATTGCAACTGCCTGCCTAAGCTGGCTGGGCCTCTGCTCAAGGCAACAATGTTTCAATTATAGAAGCCATGGAGCTGAAGCAAACAGGAGGCTCTGTTGCCTGCCTAGGCCTCGACTCAAAGCAACAACGTTTCAATTATAGAAGATAAACCCCAGAAACCTGCTCCCAGCCAGCCTCGCTGGGATGTTGGGTCAATGGGAGCTGTGGGAAGCCTGAAAATGGCCCTCAGTCCCTCACCCAGGCTGGCCAGGCACCCCAGTAGGGACCTGAACACTGAAGGGACTGTGGGCAGTCTGAAAATGGCCCTCAGCCCCTCACCCAGACTGGCCACACCCCCATGGGGTGAGGGTCTCCACTGGGGGGCTTGGCCAGCCTGCAAACAGCCATCAGCTCCTCACCCAGGCTGGCCAGGCATGCCAGCAGGTGGGCATCCCCTGAGGGGTCCCAGACTGCGAGAGGACACAGGCCAGGCTGTGGGACCCCCCTGAGTGCACAAATTTTTATGCACCAGGCCCTAGTCACTTATAAGAACCCTTGTGATTACATTGAGCCCTCCTGGATAATCCCGGGTAACCTCCCCATCTCAGAATCCTCAATATAATCTCACCTGCAAAGTGTTTTTTGTCATATAAAGAACATATTTACAGATTCTAGGAATTGAGATGTAAACATCTTGGGGGTGGGGTGGCGTTGCTCTTCTGTCTTTCTCAATGAACAAAGGGCATTTTGTGGGGAAGAGAAGGGACCCCAATCTGAAGTTATTTGAATATACTTTGAGAGGTTCAGTGCATAGTCTTAAAGATAGAAGAACAACTCAAGTCTAAACCACTTACCTTCTTATACATAATCTGAATTTCATGTTACTCCTGTGAAACCTCATTAACAGCCCCATTCGAGAAGAACAGTCATCATTTGACAGTTCTTAACGAAAAATACAAATTAGGGCAGGGTTATCTCCTATAAAGAAGCTACATGAAATTATACCCTAAGAAATAGTGTTGATTCAGAAACAGTTACATTTTAAGTAAAGCTTGCTGCATGGCTCAGTTTACCTTGCTTAAGAATCTTCTATTTCAGTTTGCTTCTCTTCCTGCTATTCTCTTCATATTTGCAGTTTAGAGTAGTAACCTGCAGGTGTGCCTCTTTATCACCTTCTCTGTCACTGAGACCAAATTGGGGAGCCTTGTGCCACCCCTGAATCAGCAGAGGCTTGCCCCACTGGTGTCAGCAGAGCCTGACCCAGCTGCTCTGTCAGCTTTGGCAGCAGCAATGACCAGGGCATTTCAGGTCCTGCTGATCTCTCTGCAGTGCGGAGGCTGGCGGGGAAAGCCTGGTGGACGCTTGCTCAGATGGAGCAGGACATGGATAAATGCTGTCCCAGAGCTGCTATGCTGTCTGCTCTTGGTGGCTGAATATGAAAGTTTAGCTGCTGCAGTAGGTGGAAGGGTATCACTTTCTTATTTTTGGAATTAAACTTAGAGAGTTGATGATGAGACTTTGATAGAAAAGTGACTGATGAACTGACTCAAAGTTTCTAATACATTTGCCTTGTAAGTGTTTTAACATTTATTACAAAATATTTAAATTCATATCACATTTATAAACTGATTAAAAAAGAAACTCCAAAACAAAAGAAATTTTAGATGTCAGGCATTCTTAAGACAGTCTTTCAAGGTAGACTAAACACTGCTCACCAGCCAAATGTGTTTACCAGCGCCCATGGTGTGTTTGATGCTGGGGGATTTCAGAGGTCTGTGTATGGATGGAATCAGTGTTCTTTCTTTCCTGTTAGAATTCCAGATTTCTTCCTACATTGGCTTGTCTTGGGTCCTGAGCCCTTTCTCTACATTCTGTTTAGGACCCTGAAGTTGCTGTGGTGGGGCAGGAAAAGCTTAAACTCTGACGTCTTGGACCCCAAGCTGAATCCAGCCTCCACCACTTGCTCATTATGCAAACGTGAGCCAGTCACATGGTTGCCATTTGCTGAGCACCATCTGTGTGCGTGACTCCAGGCCCTCCTCACATCAGGCAGTCAGCACAACCACCCTGTCTGTTACAGATGGACAAACAGAAAGTATCCACACACACTTAGTCCTCAGGGCTGTTGGGTGATGAAACTGGCTCTGAATCCAGGGATTTCCGATGATTTTCTTCAGGGAGAGGGGTTCAGCAGGGGAAGGTTTTCTTTAGGGTGAAGGCTTGGTAGTACACAGTTGGGGTGGCTATGGGCCCCCAATCCTTCCTTTGGGAAAAGTTCTATTGTCATCTATTTGGTCATTAAGAATTTATTAAGAGCCCTAGCTGGCTTAGCTCAGTGGATAGAGTGTCAGCCTATGGACTGAAGGGTCCCAGGTTCGATTCTGGCCAAGGGCACATGCCTGGGTTGCAGGCTCAATCCCCAGTAGGGAATGTGCAGGAGGCAGCCAATTAATGATTCTCTCTCATCATTGATGCTTCTATCTCTCTCTCCTTCTCCCTTCCTCTCTGAAATCAATAAAGAAATATATATACTAGAGGCCCGGTGCACAAAAATTTGTGCACTCAGGAGGGTTCCGCAGCCTGGCCTGTGCTCTCTCGCAGTCTGGGAACCCTCAGGGAATGTCCACCTGCTGGCTTAGGCCTGCTCCCCGGGTGTTCCAGCCTAAGTTGGCAGTCAGACATCTCTCTGGCAGCCCGTAAGCCCTCGGGGGATGTCCACTTGCCAGCAGGGAGCAGGCCTAAGCTATAATTGGACATCCTTAATGCTGCTGAGGAGGCAGAAGAGGCTCCCACCACCACCACTGTACTGGAAGCCCCTGTGGGAGTGCACTGACCACCAGGGGCAACTCCTGCATTGAGTATCTGCCCCCTGATGGTCAGTGTGTGTCATAGTGACCAGTCATTCCCAGTGGTTCTGCTGTTAGGGTCAATTTGCATATTACCCTTTTATTATATAGGATATAAAAAAGAATTTATTAAGAAAAAGGTTTAGAGTTAAAAAGTCATTTAAAAACAATTACATTTTCATTTTACTGTGCCTTCCTCAGTTCTTTAAGCTTGTAGAGACTCTTCATCTATAAACTCAGGGTAATAATAGTACAATCTTTATAGAATTATAGGAAAGAGTAAACGAAGTAAAACGAGTGAACCATCTAGTATAGGATGGGACCTCCCACCCCAAACGGTTCTCTTCCCCCTTATCATACAAAGGTTTCACATCTAAGGTATGGCTCAACTGTGCCTGGGGCACAATTTGAACCATTTACTCAGATATTTTTGCATTATGTACAATATTGGCTAATTAATTCAATAAACACTAGTTTAGAACCAACGGTGTGCCTGGAAATGTGTTAAGTCTGTGACCAGAGCTGCTGGTGGAGAGGTGGGGTGAGCAGCCATCTAATAATATGGTGGCTATGCGTGTTGTTTCCTTTGGCCCATACCACTCTGAGGAGTATTATGTCTGAAAAGTCTCCTCTGAGGATCTATAGCTATGTCTATGAATAAATATTAATCACTGTTACTATCTCTATTTGTTAAAATGTATTAGTTTTTAAAAATGCATTTTATTATTTTTAAAATTTATTATTTTTTATTGACTTTAATGGGGTAACACCAGTCAATAAGAATATATAGGTTTCAAGTATATAGCTCCACGATACGTGATCTGTATATTGCATTGTGCGGTCTCTTTTCAAAATTTCTCACTAAAATTTAAAGCCATCAAGAGAGGCAACTGTTCAGTTTTTGTGTTTGTTCCCTAAGAGGGCAACTATAGAGAAACCCAGAGTAGCTTGGGATGAAGGAGAGGAATCAGTGGGGAGGCAGGGCAGCTCTAAGGTCAACGTTAATGTTCTCTCTGTCTCGGTCAGAGTGCCTCTGTGCCAGGTCAAGGGGCTAAAATGACACACATTGTGTTCTCTGGGTCTCGGGACTGTAGCTCTGGTCTAGGGATGCCTGTTGGAGTCTGTCCACTGACGCAGGTGGGATTTCATCTAGAAAAGAGGGAGACTCAGGCCAGTGAACTCGAGGAGACCAGTTGATCAGATAACCAGGGTAGGGGAAAGGGATGGGACAGATAAAGAAGTAGTGAGTCAGGGACCCAGGGCAACATACTGTAACTCCCTCAGACATTGAGTTTGGGGGGATAGGGTGAAAATACCATTTTCAAATAGCAACTTGCAAACCTACAAAAAGACTGACTTAGTGGAAAAAGACCTCAAGGGTTTTTCTAAGTTTGGTAATAATGAGGAGTTATCCTACTTCTAGGGCTGCCAAAAATAAGTTGTTCTATGAGCAAAAAAGGCCAGGTAAGAAAAGAGAGGTAAGAGATTATTCAGACCAGGACATCTCTTGAACGATGATGTCCTGAATGAAGAGAGACTACACCCTATACCAAGAGGCTGGTCTGGCCAAGAAAAGATACTAAGAAACTTCTCAAAAGATTGGCAATGAAATGAACAATGCCAATCACAAATATTGGCATGTACCAGGTGCTCATCGAAACACTTTGTATATATGAGCTCACTCAATCCTAATAACATCCATATGAAACAGGTGCTATTATTATCCCCATTTTTACAGGTAAGCTGTGGCAAGTCAGGTTAAGGTGCTTTCTTAAGGTCAGTGGTGAGACCAGAGTTCAAATTGAGAGCCGGATCCCAGAACTCATGTCCTCGCACATTTGCTTTCTCTCTACAAAGTACACCAGGAGTTTAGGAATAGTCCTATGAGAAACTAAGGCTGGAGCAGTGGTTTTTAACTGGGGCCAGACCTCCTGGAGTGGTAAGCAAAAGTTAGTGTGTCTGGTCTGGTCGTTGTGGCTCAATGGTTGAGTGTTGATCCATGAACCAGGAGGTCACAGTTCAATTCCTGGTCAGGGCACATGCTGCGGTTGCGAGTTTGATCCCTAGTGAGGGGCATGTAGGAGGCAGCTGATTCTCTCTCATCATTGATGTTATCTCTTTCCTTCTCCTTTCCTCTCTGAAATCAGTAAAAACATACTTAAAAAAAAGTTAGTGTGTCTGTTAGTATAGGTTATTTTTCCAAAGGAGTAGGAGAACATAGTATTGGTCCCTTTTCCAGATAAATCAATGACCACAAATAAGTAAGAATTCTAGAGGGTTAGAGCTAATTCCTGCACACCATCCTCCTAACCAAGGCCAGGATTCTGGAAGTCTGTTGGGCTATGGAGCCGAGACTGATAGCCCAGTGACTTCAGCTGGATCTCCCAGAAAGTGTGTTTCCAGGGGCTCAGCTGTCTGTCCTCGTGCAAACTTTGGCTGGGAGGGATCATCCCATGGTAAGCATTTCATTAGCCAGGTTTGGCTTAGTGTATATTGACGAGAAGATGAGGCCTATTAAAATGGGAAAATGTTACTGCTCTGGAACATTTTTATTTTGAGTGTCATTATCCATGACTTCTACTGAGGGAAAAGCAAAGCAAAATCCATATATTCTGGGCAAACACTGCAATTTTCTGGCGACAATGATTATAACTTACCTAGCTTCATAGTAGATCTGTCTTATCCATAAGACACAATGTAGCTTAAAAAGCAGAAGTAATGTTGGGGGATTGGGGAACAGGGCATTGCTCTTATTTTCAGATCAGATTTTGTATTATTATAAGTCACTTGCCAGACAACTTAGACTAACCAGACAGAGGTTCTCTCTGTGAAGATCAATATTGTCACTGGACCTGAGCAGCAAAGAACTATATTTTTTTTCTACCATCTACACCTAACAATGAGGAAGAGTGATGAATCAGGAACAACTGATGTATTAGAGCAGAGGTGGGGAACATCTGGCCCACACGTCATATAAGGCCCGAGAAATCATTTGGTCTGGCCCTCCCAAGCCATTAGGGGTAAGTTAATTAAATGTTTGACCAAATATAGCAAGCTGAGTTTTAAATTTACAGTTTTATATGGCCCAAGGAAGACTTTATAAATATCCAAATGGCTCTTGGGATTAAAAAGGTTACCCACCCCTGTATAAGAATCACCTGATTGGTGTCTGAAAATCTACCATTTTGCTTTTGTAGAATATTAACATAGCTTTCAACACTCTTAATCTTAGATTTCAGTAAGATATCTAAATATCCTTCCCACCATAAAGTACATTCTACAAGCAGAGTCTGATATCAAGATCGTATCTCTTCCTGTTCCTAAATTCTTTCACTCTGATTTTAAATCCTACCTTTGTCATAAGTTACAACCTTATAAGCCTTAGTTTCACATCTTTCATATAGTTTTTAGTTTTTTGTGCTTGATTTATTGATTATATATTTGTTTGTAATTCTTTGTGGTTATAAAAATTTTTGCCTGATCTATTTTGAGGCTATGAGTGTGTTCAAATTTAGAGTGAATTAAACTTACCATTTTGTAGTGTATCTTTTATCTTTAGCACTTCTATTTGTCTTGTATACCTCTTCCATCCTTTTACTTTTAACCTTTTATGTCCTTATGTTTTAGCACATTTCTTGTAATCCATAAGTAGCTGTTTCTTAAAAAACATATATAGTTTTATTAAAGGCTAATCATCATCCTTGACCCAAACAATATAAGAATCTTTGAATAGTTTAACTCCCATCATCTCTCCTGACTTACTGATGCATGTTATTTTATCATATACTAGAGACCTGGTGCACAAAAATTTGTGCACTCAGGGTTGGGGGGTTCCCTTAGCCCGGTCTGTGCCCTCTCACAGTCTGGGAACCCTCAGGGGATGTCCACCTGCTGGCTGAGGCCCACTCCCTGGATGATCAGGCCTAAGCTGGTAATCAGACATCCCTCTGGCAGCTCAGGAGCCCTTGGCGGATGTCCACTTGCCAGTGGGGAGCAAGCCTAAGCTGTAGTCAGACATCCTTAGCGCTGCTGAGGAGGCAGGAGAGGCTCCCACCACCACCACTGTGCTGGCAGCCATCAGCCTGGCTTGTGGCTGAGCAAAGCTCCCCCTATGAGAGTGCACTGACCACCAGGGGCAACTCCTGCATTGAGCGTCTGTCCTCTGGTGGTCAGTGTGTGTCATAGTGATCAATCATTCCCAGTCATTCTGCTGTTAGGGTCAATTTGCATATTACCTTTTTATTATATAGGATAGAAGCCTGATACATGGGTGTGGGCCAGCTGGTTTGCCCTGAAGGGTGTCCCAGATCAGGATGGGGGTCCTGCTGGGGTACCTGGCCAGCCTGGGTGAGGGGCTGAGGGCCATTTTCAGACTGGCCACACCCCCTTCAGGTTGGAGGTCCCTGCTGGGGTGCCTGGGCAGCCTGGGTGAGGGGCTGAGAGTCATTTTCAGGTTGACCACATCCCCTTCAAGGAAGGGGAGTCCTGCTGGGGTGCCTGGCTGGCCTAAGAGAGGGGCTGAGGGCTGTTTTCAGGCTGGCCAAGCTCCCCGGCAGGACCCTCACCCCATGAGGGTGGGGCCATCCTGGGTGAGGGGCTGATGGATATTTTCAGGCTGGCCATGACCCCCAGCAACCCAAGCTCCCAGCGAGGCTGTCTGGAAGCAGGTATCTGGGATTTATTTATCTTCAATAATTGAAACTTTGTTGCCTTGAGTGGAGGCCACAGCCTGCCTAGGCAGGCAGCTTCCTCGATCGCTGGGGCAATGAAGCCTCTTGTTTGCTCTAGCTCTGTGGCTGCAGGCCGCCATATTTGTTGGGTTAATTTGCATATAGTCACTCTGATTGGCTGGTGGGCATGGCTTTGGATGTAGTGGAGTGACACAATTAGCATATTACTCTTTTATTAGATTAGATTTTATTTCAACTCCTTTTGTTTTGGGCATTGAAGTAGGTGCTATGTGTACTGTCTCAGTTCCTCTTTTGGACTGAGGCATAACTTCTGCCAGCTGCTGGGATTATTGGTGTCTGATGGCTCTCAACTGAGTCCTCACTGGGAAATTTCCTCAGCAGAAGAGAATGACTTTGCCCAAAGTCATGACCCTCCCTAGAAGCAGTTCATATCTAAGCCTGGTCAATGTGTGTATGTGCATCTGTGGGGATAAAGGCCCATTTACCAAATTGTGGAGTGAACTCTGATGGCCATGCCAGCTCCAGAGCTCTCTGTGGGATTGGATGATGTTTAGTTGTGATTATATCACAATTCAACTTCTTTCTCTATCATTCTATTTAATTTACTTCCCAACAGGCATGGCCTATTACAAAGCTCTTCCTCAAACTTCCTGCACACTAACCTCAGACTCATAGTCATTTCCCAGGGAATCCCACTTGGGTTAAGTGTTCATGGCCAGTGTTCATTGAGACTAACTCACATATTTTCCATTTTATTTGCAAATAATTTCTTCCTGCACCTGGGAACAATTTCCTTCTGCCTGAATTATATCCCTCAAAATTCTTTTAGACAGAATATACTGAGTAAAAAATCTTCATGTTGCTTTGTTCTGAAAGATAATTTTAATGGGTATGAAATTCTACATTGATCATTATTTCCTTGCAGTTCATTGAAGATATTATTCTACTACTTTCTGATTTTTATGGTTGCTATGGCAAATTTAGATGTCAAATGAACTGTCAGTTATTTGAAGGTAATCTGTTTTTTTTCTTTAACCTGCTTTTCAGATTTTTTTTTTGGTCTTTGAAGTTCTGCGGTTTCATTATTTTTATTATAGAGTGTCTAATGGAGGATTTATTTGTATTTAACTTACTTTTATTTCCAGACTGCTGGAGATGGAAGTCTTTTGAGCTTTGGTTTTTACTTCTATAAAATGGGTAATGATGTTAATTTCTGTTTTAGTGTCTGTATCTCTAGAGGAAGAGAAATGTGGTGGTGACTCAGAGGAATGGTTTGCTTAACCAGGTTGTTCTTTCAGCATTTCCTTCACTTTACCGACCTCCCCAACTCTTGATGTTGTAAAGCTAAAAATAACATACATAATAATCATGCCATCTGGAGGTGTGGTGCACCTGTTCTCCTTTTCCTTCCCAGAACACGTGTACTTGGCTACAAAAAGGGGACTGCATTCTATGCAGTTTGGCAGAATGGTAAGGGAAGACATTTGCAGAATTTGAACCCTGAAGCATTTTTAACTGAAATAACGAGAGTTTCTGTTTTGCTTAGCCAGCACAAAGAAAATACTTTTCCAATTCTACAATTAATTTGATTCATGCAGATAGCTTATTCTTTAAAATACATCTAGCACTAGAACTGAAATGATTGTCTAAACTACAGAATTATACAGATCACTATTTAACAAGCTCTTTACTTTATGGAGCTTGTACACCCAGTGAGAAGAAAATAAGCTTTTTAGTCATATAACTTTTAAAAGTCTTTGCAATATTTTGTCAGCCACCCATATTTATTCAGTACCTTCAGGGCTTTTAGGTATGGAGACTTGGATAGATAGATACACAGAGTACAGAAGTGGTAAGTTTGTTCTGCTTTCAAAGAGTTTCATAACATTATTATGCTTTTGGTATTATTCTTCAAAGCTACTGTTTTTTTCCTTTTCCAGTGGTGGGCAAGAGGGCATTTCTTAGCTTCTCCTCTTTAAGTCTCCCATCAGAAGGTCCTCAAGGTGAACAATGATGTATTTCCTCCTGATTGTAAGTAAATGATCAGTCCTGGGCTGCCAGCTGCCAGCTGCCTGCTAGAGTGAGTTAGCCACCGTGTGCCTGCACCCAGAGCTCAGAACATGAATTGGGCAACAACTGAGTCTAAAAATAAGTCTGCAGCCACATTCCAGTCACCATGCTGTGGGCACATCATGCCCTGCAGCCTTTCAGTAGAAGCACGGCAGGGCATGTGGGGCTACCTTCTGTATCTGCAGGCCTCTGTGGCAACCATTCTCTGTCGTATCAAGTTTCTTTTTTCTTTCTTTTTATTAAATGCATTTTTATTGATTTCAGAGAGGAAGGGAGAGGGAGAGAGAGAGAAACATCAGTGATGAGAGAGAATCATCAATTGGCTGCCTCCCACACATCCCACACTGGGGATCTAGCTCATAACCCAGGGATATGCCCTGGCTGGGAATCAAACCATGACCTTCTGGTTCATAGGTTGACGCTAACCACTGAGCCATGCCGATTGGGCCATATCAAGTTTCTCATCCAAGGCATGGCACACGGAAAACCATTGTTGGGATACTGGTGATGGTCTGGTGGAGTTATAACCAAAGGCAATGCTGTGTTTGTCAGTCCATATGCAGGAGAGGGCAGAAAGCCAGCCTTTCTTCAGTGATCTTAATAGACCCATTCCCTGAAAGCTTCCGGGGCTAATTGTGGTGAAAATGTGCCAGGTAGACCCTGTTCATGCCAACCGTAATTAATAGTGTTACCGTCTTCAAGGCCATAATGCTCATCAGTTATTAATTAGCAATTCATTTTGTTGAATAAATAATACTTATGATTGATGATAGAATTTGTAATTGGGTACTAGAAGTGGCCCTCCTGGGATTGGCTCACCAGCAAATATTAACCACAATGTAGTAACAAAAAGCACAGAGATCATGCCGGAAAATTCACAGTAAACAATTGTGACACAGCCAAGGCGTTCCTTCTCAACCGGGAATAGGTCCGTCTTGAGTGTCGGATGTTTTCCTGGGCCCAAGTATATTAATTGTTTCTGGTCACAATTGGGGTTTCCTATTTTCCCTGAAGCTTGTAATCAGCCACCTTATTTTTCTTCCCCCAAAAGCAAATTGTTCTTTGCTAGACATTCTATTGACTTTGAATTACTCTTGTGATAGGTTCTTCTGAAGTATTGTCATGACACATGTACACAAACTTGAGGGAAAAAAGTGTTTTTACAAAAAGGTAATGATTGAAAATTTTATTTTAAATGATTCCTTAAATTGAATTCACTTTAAATTAACAGACTTTCCTGCCCAATTGATTTTCTGGCATCCATGCAGTCATCCAGAAGAGATAAAATGGGGGTTCATTTAGTCCCCAGCTCTGAGGAAACTGAGAGCCTGGAAAACTGAACCAGCAAAGCTTCCTTCTCGCCTGCTCAGTTGGAGCAGGACAACCGGGGCCGGTCAGCTGCTGACCAGATGCTGCCTTCAATTAATATTCCAGCCCTCAAAGACATTTATCGCTCACTCTCCAAAGCAGAGCAGCTGAGTAATAAAGGGAAACACTAAAGCCGTTTTTTTTTTCAAGAGCATTTATATGGCTAAATTGCTTGAAATAAATTAGCACAAAAAATAAACATAGTTTGTATAGTATCTGTAAAACAAATTCCTAGTCTTGGGAAAATAGAGAAAGTAAGAGCTTGCATTTAACAAGCACATGCAATATGCTTCATTAAGACAGGGCTGCTTTTTTTTTTTTTTTCTAATTTAAAAAGGGTTAATAAACTCCAAGATATCATTGCCAGTTAAACAGGTCCTGCAACATTTTAAGGGAAGTAAGAGGCTACAAAGGAGATAGTTAAAAGAAACCAAGAGACTGTGTTGTAATGCTAACAGGCAATTAACAAACTCATGGGTGTTAATTATCTTCATACTGTATCATGTTCAATTAGCTTAGTCTCTGCAACAAAGGCAACGATGAACAATTGCTTTGATAGGCGTACAGTACTTCATTTGTAGTTAATCGGTTTAAGCCCTCTGGTTGCTAGGTTACCTCTGTCTCTAGAGGTAAAAAGCTGTACAGATGCACTATGTTTAAATGACTACAGAGAACTGTTTAAACTCAAACCATGTATAACTCTTTATTGATTTTTCACAGAAGATCTCAGCTCTGATGATAAGGTTTTGATATATTTTCCTGCTACAGCCAGTTCCTTGGAGTATTGCAGAAAAAAAATCTGTCAATATGCTTCTATTATGATCTCTTGATCTGTGCCTATAAAAACCTTTAGCCGCAGCCCTTATTATAAATAATGGAAGAAGCAATATCTGATTTTTTCCACACTGTACTACATGAAGATTTTTTTCCATTGCCTTTGGATCCAAATTACAGGACTTCTTTCTGTACCCATGCTCTAAAATAATAAAGAAGAATTTCCAGCTCTAATTAATTTGATTGACTCTCAGCAGGACAGGATCAGCTGTAGCATCATGAACTTTAACAATAACTACCAACTGATGGGCAGTTCACATCAATAAGACCATCACTAGCCTCTCTCTCACCTGTCACCAGGCGGGGAGTGAGCAATAACCAGCCCCCCACAGATGCTCCCCGCTTAGCGCTTTCTGCCCTATTAGCAATTTATAATGGTGATCAAGAAACAGTCAGCGGCAAATCAAGACAACTGTCTGGCTGCCTGTTTAATTGGCCTTGTTTGCTTTTTGATAAATGGCTCATGACTACTATAGGCCCCTGTATTTTGCCTTTTAATAGGCCACAGTGATTAGACTACCAACAGATACTAGGTCAAAACTGAGGGAAGGTGCAGAAACTGTTAATTAATATCAATAATAGGCAATTATTAGTTAGACAGAAGGACCTACTGGCTGCGTGCTCTAATGGCTCAGAGCTAACTGGGAGAGAAGCTCTGCCAAATTAGCATAACTGTGTGTGCAGACTGCATGGTGGATCCTAGCAAGCATCTGTTATGTTAGAAATTCAAATAGAATTTCTGCCTTTGGAGTGAGATTCGCAGAGTCAGCAGTCCCTCGTGGCCATTTCAAGGCACTAACAATACCCTAGTGACTGGTGTCCTTCCAAATGGGCTGTGTTTCAGGCTAAGGATTAAATTGCACCTTTTCTTTGGAGTTGTGCTGTTGAGGAGCTTAAGGGGGTCACTGTCCTTTGGCCAGCAGAGGGTGGAAGAGAAGGGTTCACAAGGAAGCCATACTGACCTTAGAGGGAAGTGTAATGTGGGCCCCGCAGACCCAGGGAAGGACATGGAGTTTCTATGTTTATTGTTTCATAAATAGCACCAAAAACATGGCTATGTCTAACATGTCACACATGCTATATATAATCTTCACAATGTGATTCTTTGTTATTCATTCCTTGAAATGTGTATGTTTTGGTGTATGTAATTTAAAAAGGCTAATAGTATGTTTTAGAGCATAAAAAAGAGTTAAGATGGAGCAGCAATAAACAATAATATTATAGGAACCATAAATACTATTCCCTATACTTGTTAATGACATTGAGGTCATCTTGGGTAAAATTCCAAATGATAGTCAAAGGATGGTAGAATTGGACAGAACTTATGGATTCTTTTTTTAAAAAAATCTTTATTGTGCAGATTATTACAGTTGTTCCTCTTTTTCCCCCCCATAGCTCCCCTCCACCCAATTCCCACCCCACCCTCTGCCTTTACCCCCCCAACTGTCCTCATCCATAAGTGTATGATTTTTGTCCAGTCTCTTCCCACACCCCCCCCACACTTTCTCCCCTGAGAATTGTCAGTCCAATCCCTTTCTATGGCTCTGAATCTATTTTATTCACCAGTTTATTCTGTTCATCAGATTTTTTTATTCACTTGATTTTTAGATTAACTTGATGGATATGTATTTGTTGTTCATAATTTTTATCTTTACCTTTTTATTCTTCTTCCTCTTCTTAAAGAATACCTTTTGGCATTTCATATAAAACTGATTTGGTGGTGATGAACTCCTTTAGCTTTTTCTTATCTGTGAAGCTCTTTATTTGACCTTCAATTCTAAATGATAGCTTTGCAGGGTAAAGTAATCTTGGTTGCAGGTTCTTGCTATTTATCACTTTGAATATTTCTTGCCACTCTCTTCTGGCCTGCATAGTTTCTGTTGAGAAATCAGCTGACAGTCATATGAGTACTCCCTTGTAGGTAACTAACTGTTTTTCTCTTGTTGCTTTTAAGATTCTCTCTTTGTCTTTTTCCCTTGGCATTTTAATTATGATGTGTCTTGGTGTGGTCCTTTTTGAATTTATTTTGTTTGGGGTTCCCTTTGCTTCCTGGACTTGTAAGTCTATTTCTTTCACCAGGTAGGGGAAGTTTTCTGTCATTATTTCTTCAAATAGGCTTTCAATATCTTGCTCTCTCTCTTCTTCTGGCACCCCCATAATTTGGATGTTGGTACACTTGAAGTTGTCCCAGAGGCTCCTTACATTATCTTCATATTTTTGGATTCTTTTTGCTTTTCCGGTTGGGTGTTTTTTGCTTTTTCATATTTCATATCTTTGACTTGATTCTTGTGATCCTCTAGTCTGCTGTTGGATTTCTGTATAATATTCTTTATTTCAGTCAGTGTATGCTTAATTTCTAGCTGGTCCTTTTTCATATCCTCGAAGGTCTCACTAAATTTATCAGCGATTTCTAGAAAATTCTTGAAAAACCTTATAACCGTGGTTTTGAACTCTATATCTAGTTGTTTGCTTTCTTCCATTTCTGTCATTTGTGACCTGTTTCTTTGTCTCTGAATTTTGGCTGCTTCCCTGTGTTGATAGTGCAGCTTTGTGTGGTAGGTGTCCTACAGGGCCCAGTGGCTCAGCCTCCCCAATTACCTGAGGTGGATACTCTTGGTGCACTGCTTTGTCAGCTTTGTGCACAGTCTTGTTGTAGCTAAGCCTTGATTGTTGTTGGCATCACTGGGAGAAATTGACCTCTAGGCCAATTGGCTGTGAGAATCAGCTGTGTCTATGGTGGGAGAACTTCTGTGCTGGAGACTCCCTTATGGGGCAAGACTTGCTTCAGTGGGGCTTTGGTGCTCACTGAGTCTGCCCCCTGAGTGTATCCCTTATGGATCTGAGGAGCTGTAATCTCGATGGTCCCACTCTGACCACCTGGTACACTGGCTCTTGGATCTCTAAGGAGGTGCTAATTTAGCCTCTGCCTGAGGCTACCCAGCAGCAGCTACGAAGAGATCTGCAGATTCCTCTTCTTTGTTTGGGGTTTGGAGGTGCCCAGATGAGGCCCAGTTCTGAAGCAATGCAAGCTGCTGTGGGGCTTTGGGCCTTCTTTTGGATATTCTGGGTCTCTCTGACCCAGCTGCAGTTTGTTAGGTAAGTTTAGATTGCAAAGGGCCACGCTATTCATATGCAAAAGCCTCTGTACACAGCTTGGGTGTGGTGGGGTGGGTCTCAGGGAATCAACAGGGTGGAGCAAACAGCAATGGCTGATTCTCAGCCCAGCCCTAAGAGGCCCTGGGTCTCAGTGTCCTGTGGTAATTGCAGCAATCACCTCTGAGAGAAAGCCGTCCTTGAGTTCTGCCAACACCAGACAGTCCAGTTTTTCCCGTATGAGTCTGGGTCCCCAGAGACTCGCCCGGAACTGGAGTTCAGAGCCATTGGGAGCTTGTGTTTCCCTGTTGATTGAAAAAGACAACCGTGTCCTCAGTTGCCAGCCCTTTCTGCGTGCACGCCTCCATACCTCTGCACTTTACTTCCGCACCTTCTCGGAGTCAGTGCTTTTCTCTTTCCTTCTAGTTTTTGAGTTTCCACTCAACCAGCCTTTCTGTGGTTCTGGATGGTGTCCGTTTTGTCTTTTAATTGTAGTTTTGAAGTGGTTGTGTGAGGCAGCAATCTCAGGTGTTTAACAATGCTGCCATCTTGGTTTCTCCAGAACTTAGGGATTCTTAAGCACAACTTGAAAAACTAAGATCCAGAGAGGTCAGGAGACCTCGTTAGAGTCACCCAGCTGGTTCAGGGGATGGCTAGAAGGAGACATAGGTTTCTCAGTTTTCTCGAACCCGTAGCCTGACCTTGCTGCCTCCCTAAGAAGCTATGGTTTCTACCTGTGACTTAGTGTCTGGTAGATCTTTCCAAAAAGCATGTTTGAAATGTTAGTGTGAAATATATGCAAGAAGTGCTCCTGCCAAAGAAATGTATGACATTTATAAAATAGCCTGTTATCAAACATACTTTATTTTTAGGATTAAAAAAACACACCTTGGTTATAAAATTCTGAAATCTACAACCACCTCTTGAGATGTTTCATATTTTAATGTCAGGCACAGATTTTTTTTTAGAAGGGTGAATTATAATTATGTTATCCCTTATTTTATTTTGAGCTTGTTTGCTTATACATCTTGCTTGAACCAAACAGGGCAAGGATCTGTGTGTGGTGCCCTTTTCTTCCCCCACCAGAGGCTGACATTTAAGACCCATTTGACTAAACATTTTCAGGATCTTTAAAATAAATTGAGGTGTGTGTGTGTGTGTGTGTGTGTGTGTGAGCATGTGCACAGCATGGGTGTGCAAACATGTATAAGCTCAGAATCTGCTTCTTCAAAAATTGAAATTTGGAATATAACTAACTGCAGTTTTCTCCCTTCTTCATCCTACCCCCCCCTCTTCCTCCCCCCTCAGCACCCCCACACATTCTGCCCCAATATTAAGGAAGTATCTTCAGGCTGCTGATTGTGCTGGGCCGTGAATCCTTTTTAGTATCACAGTGTCAGAGAAAATGGAGTTACTTTTTCATCTCTATTCCTGCAAAAATACTTTGAAAGTCATCCGGTTTTAAGTCTATAAGGTAACTCTATGTATGCTTAAAAATAACATTTTCAAATAATTCATCTCTGAGAATAAAATCTTTTGAAATGATGGAAATAAAAACACTTTTTAAAATTTCACTCTTTACTCAACAAAAATATTTGTTGCGCCCTGGGCCAGGATGTAAAGAGTCATAAAGATAGTGATCATCATAGTACATTTACAAATTATTTACTCCTACCATGTGATCTCTTTGCTAAACATTTTATATGTCTCAGCCATTTAATTTTCATAGCAACCCCGTGAAGTAGTTGCTTAAATACCCATTTTACAAAGGAAGAGATGGAGGTTTTGCAAATTTCCATTTAACTTAAATTTTAACACTTTGTAATTAATATAAATTGTTTTACCTTTTTTGAGGATTTAAAGTATTTCCCCAATTCCTCTGTATTAAAAATATACTAGATAATATGTTTTAGACAAAGTTTCAGAAGCAACAACTCTATGGTTATTTTATAATTTCTTCAGGTGTTGCCTTTTTTTTTTTTAAGCTAGCGAACATGCATAAATGTTACTGTGGCATTTTAAACTTTAATATTTCTGGAGTGAGAAGAAATAGTGTATATATTTTCAATATTAGGTTTTGGATATTTTATTCCTGTGAATTCAATATGTTGTGGCATATTTGCTGCTTAAGTTGTATTTCATTATTTTATTTACCACAAAGAAATAAAAATATGCTATCAACTAAACTATGACACAGTGCTTTTTAATATTTTCTTTTGGGCCATCAAAAACCTGGGTGATATCACATTTCTTTAAAAAGTGCTTCATTCTTACCTCTGGGATTTTCTTCCGTGTCAGTAGCATCTATTAGGCAAGTTTGGACACAGGTACTTTTAATGTTCTCAGATGAGCAGAACATGACAACTCGGTCAGGACTCAGGCTAGCTGATGATTATAGTATAATCTGGATTTCAGAGATTTTAAAATGTACAAAAAATGTACACCTTATAATCCATGAGATGTGTTAGAATACCCATCAATTATCTGTCAGTGTCCAAATAGACATAGCTATATAATTTTCAGATAAATAAATTCAGTAATTAATTTCAGCATATTGAGATGACATTTGATCACACATGTTTTTCTCATAGCAGTGTTTACAGACAAGCTGTTGATTGTGTGTTGACTAAATGGTGAATATGGTGAGAAATCCTGAAAATTTTCTCCACTATATATCAGTGGCTGGATATGAGACTAGTAAATAGAATCTTTGGGTTTTTGTTTGTGTGTGTGTTTTGTGTTTGTTACTAATATTGGCCTGTGAAGTTTTTATGAGCCAAAGTCTACATGTGGCCAATTATACCTTTAGTGCTTTAGTTGTACCAAGAGTACCACCATGGCCTGTGAATGGAGAGATTTTTCTCTCTAGCTTGTTGGCGCCAGGACCACTGGAAAATTATCCTTAGAAAGTGTGGAAAGTTGAGGTCTTGGAGTTGAGTGGGCTTCAGAGTGTGTGTCTATAAGGGGGAAGGCCCTAACTTGATCGGTATCTATGAGTCTCATGTAGGCATCAGTCTCTGGTTTTGGTGATGTGCTAGAACCTACTATTCCAAAAGAATTTTCTTCTTTATATTCTGCCTAGAGCTAATCCTATGGCACTTTATTTCATTTTTTTCCTCCTTGACAAATGTTAGTGCTTGGATAGATATTGACATTTATTTGTTTTTAAATATATTTTGAAATTTATTTCAGAGAGGAAGAGAGATATAGAATCATCAATGATGAGAGAGAATCATTGATTGGCTGACTCCTGCATGCCCCACACTGGGGGACTGAGCCCACAAACCAGCCATATGCTCTGACCAGGAATCAAACCGGCGACCTCCTGGTTCATAGGTCGAAGCTCAACTGCTGAGCCATGTTGGCCAGGCAACATTGACATTTATTGAGCCCATTCCCATTCATGCCTAATGTATTCATGACTGTTAATAAGGGGCTGGTAGTCTTCCTCATGGGAAGTAACATATTAGTGAAGAGGCAAAGTTTTGCAGTCATGCAGGCCTGGGTTTGAATCCCAGTGTAGCCACTTATTAGCTGTGTGATTCTGGGCTCAGTTTTCTCATCAGTAACATGGTGGACTATGACACCTACTCCATATCTGTAGGCATCTGAGAAAATGTATGTGGCACTTTTTGTCTCATTACTGGGTGTAGTAAATGCACAATTGATAATGCTCATTGTCATTATTATTACTATTATTAATAGACTCTCATGCTGTGGGGCACCTAGACCATTAGAGGTCATGACTTTTCCAGAACTCTTTTCTATGAATGGGTAACATTTTCAGGAATCATTTTTTAGTGATCAGAATGGGAGACCACTGCTTTCCCAATACACTCCCTTGTTTGGAGTCTGGCACTCCAAATGGACACCTGTCTTCTCTCCCTGCATCTAAGTTGCATCCATTTATAATGTTATGATTAGTTATGTCTTGATCTATTATTAATACATTTCTATGGATGTGTCTTTTTAAATACAGAATAGTCAGATGAGAATTAGATTAGAAAATGTCATCTTAGGTCCTTCTTACTCATGGCCCTTTTGACAACTAGCTATGCAACTTCCCTCATCAGTAAAATATTTTCTCCATGCTGCTACCTCATGAGGCAATCACTCATCCTAGTGACTTTTTAGTGAGCATCTGCTCAATGCCATTTCGAGTATTAGTAACATTCCATGATTCATCTCTAATCCTTGTGACAATCTTGCAAAAATATTATTATTCTCCCCATTTTAGAAATGAAGAAAGTAAAGCTTAAGAATATCAACTGTGTTGTTAACCTGTGTGATTTTGGGTAATTTAATTAATTCCTTTAAGTCTCCTCATCTGGAAATTGGAGGGGCTTCTAGTTGCTACCTCATGGGCATGTATGGATCAGGAGATGATGTGTATACGGCCCTTGACACAGTCACATACGCAGTAGGTACTATAAGGGTATTTGGTGATAGGACTTGTTAAGAGATACATAGCTAGAAGGGACAAGCTAGATTTTAGTCCAGGTCTGTCTAGCTCTTTGAACATATATAAGAAAGCGCTTATAACACAAGTGCAAAGTGACCTCTGAAGTCCCTTTTGTCTGTCATAATCCTGGGAGAGGGAGTAGCTGATTTCCTTTTACTCTCATTCTTGGGGATTCCTCTTTCTCCTCCTCTCCCCCCTTGACTGCTATCTGTTCCCCCATGCCACACTGGCTACATGGGAGCACCGTAGGCACTGGAGGGAATGTCCTTTCTCTTAAAGGTTGCAGGCATATCCTTTTTAAAAAAATTGTGGTAAGATACGCATAACATAAAATTTGACATTCATGACATTTTGTATAGTCTTAATGTTGTATAACCATCACCTGAAACTATCTAGTTTCAGAACATTTTTATCATCCTAATGGAAATCCCTTATCCAATGAACAGTCACTCCCTCACACTACACCCCATGGCAGTCACTAATCTGCTTTCTGTTTCTATGGATTTGCTTATTCTGAATTTCATATAAATGAAATCATACAATAGGTGACCTTTTGTTTGTCTCCTTTCACTTTGCACAATGAGGCTTGTCTGTGTTGCTTCCCTTCTCTATACCAGCTCCAGGTGGACAGTGAGGAAAGATTTCCATTATTCTCAGCAAGTCCTCTTGTCCATTGACTCACCATCATGGTGGCCATCCAATTTTATTATGACAAAGCTGACTCTTTCCATAGAATGTCACTGCAGTACACCGGAGAGCATCTGTAAGCCCCTCAAATGTGGCGAGTCAGCTTGTGAAAGAAAGGTTCTTCCGCCATGATGGTTTGCGGTCTTTGCTTCTGTAGCCTGCTCTCATCCAGTAGCAGATTGCTTTCCTTTTAGAATAACCAGATATTAAGATGTCTTGGGAAGGGCAGAGCTTTATCCCAGCCTTACTCATAATTTGTGTAGGAGCCCAGAGCCCGGGCCATCCCACATACCACTTAATAATTTTATCTGGAAATGAAGAGCTTCAATGCATCACTCAGGCAGGGCCTGGGAGAGAGAAATAACAGATAATTCACAAGGCGTTCCAAACCTAAAATACTACCCAATAGGATAGATATTTTTATCATCAGGAACAATGGGTTGCCAAATAACAACATATCACAATGTACATAAAATTAAGAGTTAAGGGGGGTTTACACAGAGAGAATGGGTTGGGTGTTGAAATTGAAGCCCCTGGTTTCTTTGATGCTTGTCTTTCTCACTGCAGATGATTACACTGGCATATTGGTTTTATTAAAACAAAAGCAATAGCAATTCAGTTACACCAAAAGGGCAAGAACAGTTTAGGTTGTAGGTAATGCCAGAGGTGGGAGTGGATAACCTGCTGAGGTCTTCTCCGGTCTCTTAATGCAGTGTGCCTGAGTCCTCTTTGAGCTTCTTGGGGTTTTGTGGGAAAAGAAAGAGGAAATTCCGTATTACAGGAGGCAGGGAAGCTTATCAACTCTTTACCTGTCTTGGCTTATGCATATTTTGCATAGTGATTTCTGTTTGGAAATTAATTTACAGGAATTGCAGGTGGCAGAAAGAGCTTGTTTCAAGGCAGGATTTGAAGTGGAAAAGAAAGGACCTCATACAAAGCTTTCTTCAAAGCAGGTCATGATGAGCGAGGGTGTCTTGTTGGGAGAGAAAGGAATTCCCCACGGACCCTGTCTTCTCATCCAGCTGACAGCTCTATTGTAGGTATGGTGCCTCCTAGCTGTCAGTCATTTAAGGGAACCTCTGACTCCAAGACCTCCCTGGGTTATTAAAGGGGGACGGCATGCATATGTCAGGCTGATGATGGCATACATGACATAGAAACTCTCACAGAGCAAAGATGGAGGAAACTGAGCACTTGCCTCCCCAAAGTGGCCACCAAGTCATGCCTGATGTCAGTGTCCCACTAGAAGGCATATTGCCTGAGGGTCAGATGTACCCTGTGTGTGTGTGTGTGTGTGTGTGTGTGTGTAAAGAAGGGAGGGGTGGAAGAGACGATCTTAATAGGCTTTTCAGTTTTTCTTGTTTATTTCATACACGTAAAATTCTGAATTAACACTTCCATTTATGTGCTTGATGTTACTGCTGAATAACTATGTAGAAGGATTTGACATCTGGAACCTTGTTTCTGCTGCCTATAAAACTGCAGCAATTGGTGAGCTGTTCATTAGTGAGAACTAAAAATGCCCAAATAATAATACCCCAGGATTGTTGCTCATCTATACTTTGAAAACAGACATACATGTCTCTACATTTAAATATACATGTACTTTAATCTTACTTATTGCCTAAATATGGAATTGAATTTGAAATAAATCCATCAGGAATCTGTGCTTAGCAACACATTTAAATAATCACCAATCAGCACCAATAACTGTAATGATTTATTGTCATTTCACTTTCCCAAACTGAAGACTCTGCTCAGTGCTTTGGAGTTTCTTATCCAGGCCCCATAGGTTTGAGAGATTCAGGAAGTTTTCTGTTTGTGCTGTAATCTTCTGTAGTGGTAGCTCATTCTAAAGTTGAATCTGTTCCAGGTGTAAATATTTGTTAATGAGTTTTGAAAGCTAAAATAACATATGATGCTTAGAAATCTTTTATAACAGGCCTAGAATATATTTTTAAAGCAATTTGAAATATATTTTCAATATATGTGTACAGGTACATAGTTCTGGAGAACAAATTCATTCATTCAATAACTAATAAGGTATGCAAAGTAGATGATGTTTAGACATGATTAGATTGATGGGATATTCTTCAAATTTAATTAAAGGGATGGGTGTTTTAAACCTCATGACCGATGTATGGCTTTGGACTGCATTGAACTTGATTACATAATGTGCTAAAAGGGGATGATGGAATCCCTCAGAGTTCTGGGAAGCACACGAGCTTCATTCTCAGCAGCTTCTGGACAGAGAGAAGGTCTTTTCTGGGAAGTTTTAGATTTACACATTTTGAGGAAATGGAGTTCAAGAAATATGAATTTCATTTTGAGATCTGTTCTAGGACTTAGAGTACTCAAGGACTGGGAACAATATTTATCCTGGAAAGATGCATAAAAGGTGTGATTCTTAAAAAACCTCAATTATTTCCAAAGTAAATACCTTATTAATACAATATGCTATTTTAATTTCTAATGCCCATAAATGTTTATTAGAGAATTTTTTTATTAAGCTTTGCTAAAAGAAATTATATACTCAGGTTAAATTAGAAATATATAATCAAGTAACACTGATTTAACATGAAGTTTATTCCTGCTGTGGATGGTGTTTCTCAGTGGCTGGAGCATCTGCCCATGCACCAAAGGGTCTTGGGTTCTATTCCCAGTCAAGGGCATGTACCAGGTTGCAGGTTTGATTCCCCAGCCCCTGTTGGGGTACATGCAAGAGGCAACCAATCAATGTGTCTCATTCACATAGATGTTTCTCTCTTCCCCTCCCTCCCTCTCTTCTACTTTCTCTAAAAATCAAGGGAAAAAATATCCTCCAGGGAGGACTACTAACAACAAAATTAAGTTTATCTCTGAAAGCTCTTAACTATCAATGGCTAGCTTGAAGATATTGTTAATAACTTAGATATATTTGTCTAGTAAGTGGAAGGATTCTTTCTGTTCATCTCCTGATATATTTAATTTTGAGACTCCTGGTACTAAGCTTCTGTGAGGGTTTGATTAGGGAAGTAAACTAACTTTGAGTGACATGGATAAATAAATTGGTTATAGAGATCAGACCTGACAAAACATGAGGACTGATGCAATCTATTTTATCCAACAAAGATAACTTCCTAGATGGCATTATATAAGCTTATTTAGTCTTATGTCTAATTTGTTTTTCAATATTGCTTTGGAAGAAAGAGCTTTTGGTTAATTGAAGAACAGAAAGTCTAATTCTCCTTGTTAATTTGGCTAATCATTTTTTCATTCCCTATTTATTTTTACCCATTTGCAAAATATTTGCAAAGTAGTTGATGAATATCTGTTACAGATAAAGTATATATAACAATTAATGCCAATAATATATTTATTGTTTTCTTGTTTGTATCTCTATGCCTAATGCTAGCAATTTATTTAAGGATTTATTTAATGATCAGTGTGTTATATGGAGGTCACTTTTATGTTTAAAGTTGAAAACTTGTAAAGTGTAGATCTAACATTTGATGTATAAACCAAAAGATGTGTTATGATATTTCTATTCTTTACCCACTATGAATCTCATATTAGATTTTTTCAAGACTATTGACAATTAAAAATATATATATATATATATTTCAGAAAGGGAAAGAGAGATAGAAACATCAATGATGAGAAAGAACCATTTGATTGGCTGCCTCCTGCACCCCCTACTAGAGGTCGAGCCCACAACCCGAGCATATGCTTTTGACCAGAATTGAACCTGGGACCTTTCAGTCCACAGGCCGACACCTATCCACTGAGCCAAAGCAGCTAGGGCTCATAATAGATTTTTTATTTGTTTGTTTTAACCAGGTAACCAGGACTGTCTCATGTATTCACAAAAATATAACATTATGTGCAATACACTGTGTTGGGTGTGGATCATGGTGGTAAAACATAATGGTTATGTTATATCCTTACATTTTCTAAGTTGTCTTTGTTTCTCCCACCTCACCCCTTCCTCCCACTACTGGGTTAGACTTATTTGTTCAGAAGAAGTGCAGTATAAAGTTGTTCCCTGTGCATGCTGTGGTAATTGACCTGCCCAAATTATACCAATTGGATGCTGTAGTGGTTTTGCAGTCACTTAACCAATGTGGAACTACATTTCCCAGAATCCCCTTCTCTGTACGTTCTGGGTCCGGGTTAGCCACCAGAGAAATTTACTTGAGATTTGTGAGACTGAAGTGAAGTACCAGCCATTTTGCTCTGAAAATCAGTATAGTGTGCCAGGCTTTTGTAGTTCATGCACATTATTGCTAATCTATCTACATGCTCTCCTAATAGTAGTAAGACTGAGCTCACAGCTTCTGCTAGATCTCTTTCTTCAGCTCATCTGAGTCCTGAGATAAAGGACACCAGGTTCTTTTTCAGATCTGCTTCATCAAAAATAGAGCAGATGAGAGGCAGATGAAGATTCTAGTTTTTCCTCCTGGGTCCCAGTTTGTCCTTTTTCTTTCCTGCTTCATGACCAGCTTTTTATCCTGGCTGCTGGCCTTGCTGACTTACCGCAGTTGGTTTCAGGCCTATCACCACATTTCTATAAACTTATTTCACAGGTCTCTCAATTGCATAATAAATCCCTATTCCATGTTACTCATAGTGGTCCTGATCAAAGTGTCACTCTATATCAGGGGTCCAAAAATCAAATGTCCCGGAGGCCACGCAAGTAACCTAAATACGTGCAGCAGATTTGATGTAAGATAATTCATGCAGCCTTCTCATTCTGTTTTTACTTTTCCCATTTTTGTTAGAGGCATTGAATCAAAGAAATATACCTCTATCATAAGAAAAACAACAGCATGACATATTGATAAATGACAACTGACTCTTGGCAGAGTGTGAAGGAGATAATAGGGAGAGGTGGGGACTGCCAAACTAGAGCGGGTGTACCTCATCAATGGGGAAGCCACACTCAGCTCCAGCTTATTGTCACCATGTTTCAACAGAAACCCAGAACTTAATTCTGACTTGTTATAACTTCTGATTTTTAATGTGTTGACTAATTAAACACACACACACACACACACATGCACAACTATAAAGGCCATCCATTAGCCAAATACACATGTGTAAGTTGTATTTGGAAAGGACTTCTGCTCTCAATGGGTAGACCATTGGCCAAGACCCTGAAATGAGATCAAAGGGATAAAAAAGCAAGAGAATTGCTGGGGAGGTGAATGACTGAGTGAGGAGGGATCCCCAGTTCTCTTGTGGGATAGACTTTATAGATGGATACACAACTCCATGGGAAAAAGGATTTTTTCTCTGTACATATAATCACCTTGTAAGAACCACCACTTTCACAATAATTTGCATTATACACAGGGATTTCACATATGCTGTTTCATTTATTCTCATTTACTGTCTTACCTGCTTGGATGTGAGTGGGATCAGTGATAAATCACCCTTGGTTTCTGTCCTCAAGAATTGCAGTCCATTGGGGAGACTGATATGTTCACAGCTAACTATAACCTGCCTTAATTAATTAATTAATGGTCAGAATGTTAATCAGTCAACAGCCTGAATTCAAGTAACCTCAGTTTGAGGGGAGGGGAAGTAAAATGACACCCATTGTCTCTGGTAAGCAAAGAAATAATGCACTGAGTCTGGAATTCAGGATCCAGAAATGACAGCCAGATTTGTCCAGAGGGAAGATCAAGTGATGTTTAGTATGATGATGTCCTACAAAAGGCCAGATGACAGACAGAAGGCAGACACCAAGGGCTATCAATTGCCAGAAAGGACAACAAATACATTTAAGAGGGTTTATATTAAGTAAGTTGGCTGTATTTATATAATGCGGACAATTTTACTCAAATCTATGTCTCCTTTCTGCTAAAACTCTTTACGGAGTCTTTAAAATTCAGACTCCTCTGTGACATGACATTAAGGCTCCTTATGACCTGGAGCTGACTTCCTCCTCCAGCCTGTCTCTTCCCTGCTCCCACCTCCAACTTCCCCGCTATGGAACACATTTTTTTAGCCATAAGACACTGTTTCCAGTTGTCTTGATCTTTCACACATTTGCACATTCTATTGCTTTTTTTCCCTTGGAATGTCCATCCTTCTCTTGATTATCCTTCAGAACCATCCTGAAGTGTTCTGAGCTTCCCTGACTCCCCAGTAAATCTTTCTCTGCTAACTTTGTACTATGTATGATTGAATTTTTACCTTATTATACTGCGGTGTAATTATTTATGTACATGTCTATTCCGTGTGTACTATTGTATGTGCTGGCACATTCATTCATCAGCTCTTTACAGAGTGGCCACTCTGTAAAACACCATACATTGTGCTGTGAACACAACAGTGAATAGGATAGATCAGGTTCCTGGACTCACAAGGCTTGCACTAAAAACGTGTGTTGAACTGAAGTCACAGGACAGTTTGAACACTTGGTTCAAATTTTATGCATTGACAAGACATTCACTTTTGCTAAATCATAATTTCAACCTGCTTTAAATGTACTGTTTTGTAATTGTGTCCTCCCACTGTGTGGCTGAATTCCTGATTACTGTACTCGCAGGGTTTATTGCTGTTATAGTCTCTCACTAGTGGTGGTTAGACTTTGAGGAGCTTTGTGATTTTGAAGATCTTGGCTATGTTTGGGCTGTCTTTCTGTAAAGGTTTGGATTGACTTCATAAGAGCTTGGGTAGAGGGGTTCCATGTTCCTAATTATCATCTGTTTATGATGTGCCATTTAACCCTTTGTCTCCTACTGGGCATCTGTTTTAGGTTATTTTTGCTCTTACAGATATCTAGTATGAGTTTTAGGGCCACATTTTCCCCTGAGACATTCCTGAAACCTGTTTGATTCACCCTGGTTTTCTTTTGCCCATTTTTGTTAGAGGCATGGAATCAAAGAAATATATCTTTCAGCTCTGATTCATTCTGGAGAAAGGAGGCAGCAATTTTTCTGATTCCGCCTTCTTGCAAAGTTCTGCAAAGTGCCCGTTCTGTCTGAATCTGGTACTTTGGAGTAGGGTGCTTCTCACATTTAATGCTGACGTTGGTATTCACACTACGTCCCCCACTCCTTCTAACATCGCCTGCGTGGCCACATGCTAGAAGAGCATTTTTCAAACTGCAGGTCATAAAAATGGCCATGAAATATATATAATGTCATAACTAGCATTACAAAAATAGGAATTGAGTAAAATAAATAACATCAGGATGCATCATGTGTAGTAAGGGTAAATTTTGTAAACCTTGTCATGTAAAGATGCGCATGTCGTGCTATATCTTTTTGTAAAGAAGTTGGTAAAAAGGTTTGGAAAACAAGGCTCTGGCTTAACTTATTTACATTTTCGTCCCCTTCCTTCCTGCCATTTTAACTCTGGTTCTGTAATAAGTGTCCCTTTGATATGCGTTTAAGTTATTTTATTTGGCGGTCTACATTTAATGAACTGAGAACTGGGCCAGATACTTTTCTTTCTGTTATACATTCACCTCTAAGTGTGAATATTTTAACCTTTTACAGACCAGAGTTAGTGGAGTATGTTTATTTTGATAAGACGCTTAAATGGTGTTCCTTGTAACATTTTGGTTGTTCCCTCTCATTCTTTGGAAAGTTTTAATTCCTAAACGAGACTCTTGACCAGGAATCCTTCTTCTCATGGTTACACTGTAAAGGAAGATCTAGGCAAACATTAGTTAAAAACAAAAGCAGGAATTAAAAAAAAAAACAAAACACCCAACCCTTTACCCAATGTAATCACTTTAACTAGTAATCAAATTATTTTATACCACATCCAAAATTATTGGGTTTTGAAATTTTTATTGCTAATTATTTCAATAACTAGGGGCCCGGTGCACAAAAATTTGTGCACTCGGGGTGGAGGGAGTCCCTCAGCCCGGCCTGTGCCCTCTGACAGTCTGGGACCCCTCAGTGGATGTCCTATGATGGCCCCAGTCTGCCAGGTGCCTTCTGTGTGTGTGTGTGTGTGTGTGTGTCACCACTGGGGACCTGCCCCCAGCCGCATCTGAGGCTCGGAGCAGTCCTCCTGTGTGTGTCTACCTGCTGGGGGCCTGCCCCAGGCACACCATCAAGGCTTGGAGCAGGCACCCCCTCTATGCTGATCTCTCAGACTCTTGCCCTCCCCTGCATGTTGTTCTCTTTTTTGAGCGTGGCCAGGGCTGGGTGCGGCCTGCCTCCCAAGCTTGCCTACTGCCCATCTTCCTCCAGCCACCAGAAAGCAGGGAAAACCCCGCCTCGTGGTCAGGCCAGCCT
>PVJC01018134.1:0-31674 GCA_004026665.1 Murina feae | reverse complement strand
AACGATCAAATAATCAATTTTCAAAACATTTTCAAAGCAAAACGAGAAAAATGGAGGAAGGGAGGGAGAAGAAGAAAGAGACTGAACAAAGAGCTGGAAATGTTCCTTTAGAGTCTAAAGTGGTTCTCACCCTTCTGGCCCTTTAAATACAGTTCCTCATGTTGCGACCCAAGCATAAAATTATTTCCGTTGCTACTTCATCACTGTCATGTTGCTACTGTTATCACTCGTAATGTAAATATCTGATATGCAGGATGGTCTTGGGCGACCCCTGTGAAAGGGTCGTTGGACCGCCAAAGGGGTTGACAGTCCGATGCTTTATACAGAGAAACGCTCTTCCCGTGGGTGTATCTGTCCACCCTGCTCAGAATTCAGAGTGTAGCGCCCTTCAGTCCTCCTGGCAGAGACATGGAGGCCACGTCCACTGTCAGTGCCTCGTCGCGTCCCGAGCAATGATGCTGAGTGCAAGCAGGGGCTGTCCCGTCCCCTGGCCTCTTCCTGAGCCATACGGCGCGCTCAGGAGGACCATGAAGTTGGGAGCAAGAGGAAGCCAAGGAAAACGGCCAAAGGTTGGTAACGACATCTACAAACGACACCCGTGTCATCTTTTCAAAAATACGCTTCCCCCAAGCAGCAGCCAAAGAACTTTTGATGAGCTTGGAGAGAGCGAAGTAATGCAATTGTCTGACAATAGCCCGGGTGTTCTTCCTCACCCTCTGCAGGGATCTATTAGAGGCGCAGGAAATGGGAAGAGAAGCTCGGTGTGTGATGAATGTCCGTTACTATTACTTTTTATGAAGCTCTTCGGGAAAGGGCCTGGGCAGAGATGGCTGTAACAAGGCAAGTCCATAAATAAACACTCACCCGCGTCCCAGGGTGACTTGCCTCGCCCTTTGTGTGAACTTGGTGAGACTTGGTGAGGTTACAGGAGAGATTGGAGACCGGGTGTGATATGAACCTGTCGCTGTGCCAATAGGTAGCACAACACAAAAAGATTTGTGGCTTCTGTCTGGGAGAGCGGATGGAGCGGGTGTTAGAGTCTTCGCTGGTTGGTAGGGGAAAGGAATACTCAGCTCTCCCCGGCTCAGTGTTTGCTTCTTGGCCCTTTTATAGAGAGTTCACGCTCCTTAGAAAGGTCAGCGAGACTAGGACCCTCTGCGGGCAAGTGACGGGAACGGGAGAAGCCCCACGCGGATCACGCCGATCTGCGTCGCCAGGGGAGGATGTTTGGTAACAAAACACAGACTTTCAAGAGAGGGGAACCGAGCCCCTGCTTGCTGGTGTCTTCTTTCTGGACATTTCATGCATTTTACCAATGCGCACGGAGGGCCCCTCACCATGCCTCACCATGAACGCGGTTGCAGCTGGACAGACTGGAGACGTCAGCTCTGCAAGGGAGCGAGGACGATTCCAGGAAGGAAGGCTATTGAGGAAGGAGGTGCTTCCCACGCTCTCCTCCTCTCTCCCAGGGCATCTCTGGGTGGGAGTGGAGCTGGCTCTGGGTACAGGCTCAGCATCACCCTGTGGGAGCTGGCGGGGCTCTGGTGTGGCCTATGCCCTTCACGCTGTCTTCGGACTCGGCTGAAAGGAGCAGCAACACACCGTTAAACTCCCAGCCAGAGGCAGGTGCGCGTGGGAAGAGCTGGGTCGTGGAGGGGGCGCTTTGTTGGGAGATGAGAGACTGCCATGGGTTCATTATTAAGGTCTCAGCCTTTTTACCACCAGCTGCCAGGCCCAAGTCCCTTTCTTCTCCCCAGCTGCCTGGATCCCTAACCCATGGCCCAGGCCCAACCACCAGCAGGAATTAGTGTGGATCCCGTAAGGGCCCGCGTCATGGCTCCACCCAGTCACACAGGAGCCCCCAGTCAAAAGGGCCTCACACCTGATTCCCTGCTCCATGACTGCCATCTTCAAATTCCTAATAATCCGACCTTTGAACTTGTGTTTGTAAGCAGAGCCCAGTGGGACATGGAGCATGAACAGAGGGTGCGTGTGTGCATGCAGGTCACACCAGTCCTCAACTCCGGCTCACATATACCACCGACGATGCCCGTGCATGGGATTCCAGTGTTCCCGTGGTGTGCGGGAGTCCAGAGTGACTCAGTGGTACATTCGAGACTGAGAAGTATCGCCCCGGCAGCCTGACCCCGAAGAGGCCACACCTTCCCTTCAACTCGGCTTGGCCTGAAAGAACCTAGCAGTGTTACAACCACCAAGGAAACTATCCTACCATTCCCCACCCGTGTGACAACCTGGATTAGCCAACCGCACTGAAAAGCGATGACTTAGAAGGAAAGGGGTAGATAGATAGGTCAACCCTTCGTTCTCTCCCTTTCTATCTCTTTATTCAGTGAGCAGAACAGGGAGAGAGTTGATAGAATGTGTCACATCCAGTCAGATTTTTACTTGGGCAGGAAAAGCTGATCTGAGTTCCCAGTTACATCTTATTTTTTACACTGCTGCATGTTTTCTTCGGGGCACCACAGAAAGTAAAGGCAGTTGACAAACAGATTGAAAAATATTCACAATGTACATGACAGAAAAAAATAACAAATTTCCTCAAGATTTTAGAAGCTCTTATGAAACACAAGAAAAAGATAAGCATCCTAATTAGAAAATGGGATTAGGACACAAATAAACCCATCACAAAAGAACGTCCTTTTATGTAGATCAGGAAAAAAACAAAAATCCATTTGCATTTTTAATTATTTTAACACGAGCTAGGAGAAAAAGAAGAGTAAGAAAGTTTGACAAAATGAATAAAAAGGAATTTTTCCTGGTTTCCAAAGTACCCCTCAATCAGTACAAATAAAGATAACCTAGAACCGGAGTATTTTCTGACTTGCATATTTTTGCCTCAGTTTTGCCTTCCAAGTGCAACCTCACCTTATCTAACTAAGCAGCAATGCATTTTCAAAGGCACCAGGTACCAACTGGTCTTTTTCTAAACCTATTCTTAACTTTTTCATTTATCTCTGAAGCACTACATTTAATGTTTAAAAAAAAAATTTTTAAGGCACTGACCCGACCCAGTATTAGCGCTACTTTAATGTGCAGGTATAGTTCCCAGTGTCATCCTCATGGCAGTAATTATTCCAGAACCTTGCAAAGTCTCACTTCCTTTTCAGTCTTCCCAATAATTCTCACCTGGAAAAATGGCAGTTTTATCCTTCCTTCCACAGAGATTTAGAGTCAAGGGCTACAGTGAACTCGCACCTGACAGAGTTTATTGCATTCTTTCAAGATATACTGCAGGGCGTTTATTAGTAGCCTCTGAAGTGTTTATCACTAGTAATTAAAACTAAACTGCTCCTGTTGTAATAAATGCCCACAGCCAGAGATGTGATACCATTACTTTTTATTGTTTATTTGCTCTCGCTTTAATCTAGTATAAAATACCCTTCATAATGTGTGGAGGCAGCCATCTTAAGACTGAGGTTAAATAAACCTGTTTTGTGTGTTTTTTTCACGAAGAAAACCAGGAGAAAGCATTGGCAGTCACTATAAAAGAGATTTCTAAGGCAGTAGTAGTGCAAAGACCCATTAATGTTTGTATACAGCTGGTAGAAATAAATGTAAATTGACTTAAAGAAGGCAATTTACAACATAGAGGAGCCTTAAAACGTATACATGCCCTTGACCTTAAAAATTTCTCTTATAGCCTGGCCGGTGTGGCTCAGTGCTTGAGCATCGAACTATGAATCAGGAGATCAAGGTTTGATTCACATGAATCAGGAGATCAGGGCATATGCCTGGATTGCAGCTCTATTCCCAGTATGGAGTGTACAGGAGATGGCCAATCAATGATTCTCTCTCATCGTTGATGTTTCTATCTCTCTCTTCTTCTCCCTTCCTCTCTGAAATCAATAAAAATATATTTTTTTAAATTCCACTTATACTTTTTATCCTAAAGAACTAATTATAAATTCACATGAAATGTGCTGGAAAACTGCCCAACCATTGGGGGATTGGCTTTTAAAACTGTCTGAATAACAAAACGAAAGAGAGAGAGAGAGAGAGAGAGAGAGAGAGAGAGAGAGAGAGAGAGAATAGATAAATGAATGATAGATAGATAGATAGATAGATAGATAGATAGATAGATAGATATGGGTGCATAGATAGAATTAGATAGATGTATAGATATAGATTAAGTTGGATGGATAGATAGATAGATAGATATGGGTAGAGATATAGATTAAATTAGATACATAGATGATAGGTACATAGAACCCAAAACTGAAAATATATAAACTCACCAAAACAGGAATGTTGAACCTCTAGATGATAGAATTATGAGTGGGGTATATATTCTGTATGCTTATCTGTTTTTTGCAAATACCTACAATACATATGTACTACTTTTGTAATCAGAAAAAGTATTGAGATAGTAAGTGCTCTCTAAGTACTTGTTGGTGAATTAATTTTATTTATTTTCTTATATCTTTCTCCTGCTTGAGGACCATCTACATATGGAAAGTTGTAATTTGGGGAGGAAAAGTTTTATGTCTAATCCAAACCCTGTGTCACTTTTAAGGCACTGACCCGACCCAATGCCAGTGCTACTTTAATGTGCAGGTTTAGTTCCCAGTTCCGCCCTGATGGCAGTAATTATCCCAGAGCCTTGCTGAGAACCTTGGACAAGCACACCAAGAACCGTGTCAAAGTCTCCTCACACACATACACCACGTGCACAGGAGAACTGAGCAGGTCACAGCTTAACATCAGCCAAATGAGAGCAACTTACGGCTTAGGACTAATGGTTTGGGGACAGCCACCAGTGACCCAGTCTCACCAAACACTGAGATTTACTCTAATAATTTCAAAGCACATAAAAATCTAAGATCGAAAAGGCATGATTTTTTTGGTAAAACTTTGCAATTGTGTGTGTGTGTGTGTGTGTGTGTGTGTGTGTGTGTACACAAACATGCACGTGAAAAGCAGACCTCAAGGTTCTGGCAAAATGATAGCACATCACTCAGACGCGGGCCAATCTTTGTCCGATGACTCTGGTTACAAGCATGGTTGGCCCACAGATTTCCAGAGAGAAAGTCAGTTCACCCGAAATCCCAGGCCTACACTTTAAACTGTCAGTTTTATTTTTGTCATTTTGGGCATATTGTTGTTTTGGGAAGGTGGGGATGAGAGTTTCTTTCATTACTATCTGAAGAGTTCAAATTACTTAAAACAAAAATGGTTCTGGAACTCCCGGCCCAGTCACAGGCCCTGGGTTTACCAAAGCCATGCACAGCCACCAACACGCGCCCACTACCTCTGACGCTTCCACGTTGTAAAGAAGTTTTGTGAGTGAGTGGCATCTGTGTGGAGAGTCATGCGAGAAGGAGACACAGCCATGCCACCCTAGCGGCCCTCGTTCTCTGCTTCGGAGAGAAACGCGCGTTGGCCAACTTCCCGGAATAAAAGGGGATGTGGCCATCAGCCAGGAAGCACCGCTTGTTGTTCAGCCTAAACAACCTGAGAATAAACAACTTCCTTCGTGCATTGTTATTTCTTTGGATCTCTGTCACCTAGCAATCCAACGAAAAGGTTCACGCGTACATTTCATGATGGAAAATGCCGATTATGACAACGAAATGAGGTCACTGATGTTTCCTTCACCCTCGAAGGGTCCTTTCTGAGATGCTGCAGCGAGGAGGGGGGTGGGGGGGAAGAGTCTCCATACCTCTAGGATCATCCCTCTGCAGCTCTGTGCTTTGCTCGGGAAATAATTTCCAAGACAAGTTGTATTTCAGTCCAGCTCTGCACCTGTCTAAACGCCCATGCCACGGGCTGGAAAGAGAAAAGACTGCCATTGTCCTCCGTCTTCCTTTGATGAATTCTGAAGGATTTCTTTTTACTAAAGAAATAGTGAATGCCTCTTGCAAAGTGTGTGGGGGAGAGAAGGGGTGTCCTATTTGAAAGAACTGAAAATATGTTTCACTTACACACTCTGCCAAATAGCTCTCTTTCCTAAAGAACTCACCACAATGCTCAGCTCAGAAATAAATTCACTGAGTGGAGGGTGACACCTAGTGTGCAATAAGAGAATTGGAAATACAAAATGTGGGTAAGGGCCTGAGAACTAGGTTTGCAACCATGGCTTTTTTTTTTTTTTTTTTTTTTTTTTTTTTTTTTTTTTTTTTTTTTTTACTATATTTTATTGATTTTTTACAGAGGAAGGGAGAGGAATAGAGCGTTAGAAACATCGATGAGAGAGAAATATCGATCAGCTGCTTCCTGCACACTCCCTACTAGGGATGTGCCTGCAACCCAGGTACATACCCTTGACCGGAATCGAACCTGGGACCCTTGAGTCCACAGGCCAAACCAGTTAGGGTCATAGCTTTTTTTTTAATTTATTTATTTATTTATTTATTTATTTATTTACTATTTCAGAGAGGAAGGGAGAGGGGGAGAAAGATAGAAACCAAGGCAAATCTCCTTTACCCCAAGGCAGCTGATTGTAGATGTCATTAATGCAGCAATACTTACACTGGCGTTTGATTAACTAACTGGTCCTGTCGCCCAGCTCAGTTAACACATCAAAGCAACCATGACACATTTATTGACATTCACTAAATGTTAGAGAGAGCACTGAGCAGGCTACAAAGAGAGACAGCAACTCTCTTTGACCCATTTTGGGCTCCGCTGCAGCAGTGGAGTCAGGGTTAGGGAAACTTCATGTAACATGCTTGTCCAGAGCTTCACTCTGGAGCCAACCTCCTGGGTCCAGATTCTAGCTCTGACACTTGCTTCCTAGGTGACTTCCTTATGTGCTTGTTTTTTGAAGGTAAAGTGAGGAGGAGGATAGCACCTGTCTCCTATCTATTGTGAAAACTGGAAGAGACAAACCATACAAACTGCTTAGGACAGACCTATAACATGTGTTGAATTATTAGCTGTCATCATGATGATCACTTGCTCTGAGATTTGAAGGGTGAGTAGGAATACCCCAGGATAGGTAGGGCATGCCAGGCATAAGACACAGTAGGAGCAAAGGCACAGAGGCATGAAAATACCTGTCACATCTGGAGGAGAGCAATTAGTACAATGCAGCCAGAGCATGGCGGGTGGTGAGGAAAGATCGGACGTGAAGTGTTGGTTAGGGTCAGCCCCTGAGGAGACTTGATATCACTTAAAAGAGTCCGCACTATAGAGTATGTTGGCTGCTAGGGGAGACGGTAAGGTTTTTCTTATGTAAAAATAAATAATTACTGCTAATAATAATAATAGACTGTCTTATTTCTGTTGTTCTGTGAAGTTGTCCACTGTGTCCCAAACTTGTCAATAAAAGTGATGTTTTATGTTAAATGTCAATAAATAATGATAATAATAATAATATAATTAAGTATATGAAGACTTGAAAGGCCCAGGCTCAATCACCTTGAGAGGCCACATTTGAATAATTATCCCAGGTCTTAATACTCTAAGTGCTCACTGTTACAGGAAGCATTCTCCCATGGTTCTTCTTCCTGTATATTTCCAAAAATCCCCCAGGGTTGTTTATATACGTTTTTCAATCAATCCTGGTGTAACTTACTGTTACCATGACTCGGGGTGCAAGACCCCATGCATCTCCCTCAAAGGAGGGCTCCATCACTATTATGAGAGGCCTGCTGTAACAACCTCCCCCTCTGTCCTGGATGCTAGAACCAGGAGGTCCCTTTTGCAGAGAGAGAAAGCTCATTGAAAGAGTGTCCCACGTCACATCATCTGGATCCCCAAACATTATAATCCTATAGATCACATTTATTCAACATATCAGAGAGTTGTCCCTTAAAGTCCTTTCTCTCATCTGCCATATAATAGTAGAGTTATAGCTGGGCAGGTAGCCACCCAGCTAGGAATTACAATCCCCAGCCCTCCTTGCTGGTAGATGGGACCATATGACTTCTCACCAGTGGAACATGGGCACAAGTGGTATGTGCCATGCTAGGCACAGGCCTTGGAATATTGCACATGTGTTCCTCCACATACTTTCATCTGCCCTCAAACTGGAACACTGACTCATGCTCAACCATGTAATCAGAGCCCAGGATTTAGAAGACAGTAGTGAAAACTGTGTACCTGAGTACCTTAATGAATGCATTGAGCAGAGCTCACCTTGAACTGTGGAGAACAAAGAAATAAACTTTTGTCTTCTTTAAGCCACCTGATTGTTGTGCATATCTTCATTACAATGATCTAGTTTTACCTTAAATAATACACTGAGCTCTTTGCCCCAAGACACACATGTAGCCAGATAAAGCATCATCCCCATCAAATACTTAGACCTTGATTGGCGCATTGTGCCACATTTCCTATCATGACTTCTAATGCATAGTTGTGTGTGTGTGTGTGTGTGCACATACATGCGCTCATCATTACCCTTCCTTCAATCTGGTTTATGTCAGAACCTCCTGACAAAACTGAATAGGGTTCAGATTTTTGTAGGAAAGAATTTTTTCCAGCCCTTAAGCAAAGCAATGATTACATAAATGAATACTTAGATAAAG
Organism: Murina feae; assembly: GCA_004026665.1. NCBI lineage: Eukaryota > Metazoa > Chordata > Mammalia > Chiroptera > Vespertilionidae > Murina > Murina feae. The sequence continues at coordinate 23,182 of PVJC01018134.1, read as the reverse complement.
AAAATGTCTAATACCTCCTACCTGAAGCACTTATGTCCCTGCTCTGCTCAGCCTCAACTCTCAAGACCCAAGGCTCCCAGGATGCCTAAGAGACCTCCGATCACTGTAAGGAGAGCAGGATAGGAGGCAAGGACAAGGCCAGATGCAGGGAGAACGTTGCCCTTACCCAGGAGGGAGACTGTGTGATTATAGCCAGGTTAGCGCCAGTGGGAACGCAAAGAATCAAATTCAAGAGACACGTCAGAAACAGGCACAGAAAGACTCGGTGACAGACACCATAATCATCACATACACACTTCAATACTTTTGGTGATAATATTGATGACGATAATGGTGGCATGATAGTCATATTGTAAAATGACTGGATCACATCGTGGAAAAACAGTTTTTAAAAAAACACACAATGCTATGGAACAACTGTATCTTATATGTTTCTCTTATGATTTAAAAAGTAAGGAGTTGGGAGAAATTCAGATATAGTAAAGGAAGGTAAATAACAGAGAAAAAGTTAGGCCACTCTGGAAGTGAACAAGTAATGCAGGATTTAAGAAACTGTCAGACACTGCAAAATATTCCATATTTTCTGCTAGAAAGCTCTGATTTACAGAACTTTTTTTTTTTTTTAGAAAGCTGGGTGGAACTTTAAAAGGGTGAAAAAGTGACCTAGGACTCAGTTACTAGGGAAAGAATCAAATCATAGCCATCTTATCTTAAGTTCCACTTTTGTTTACATTCTATATAGTTCTGGGTGCTTGGTTACAAACAAAATAATCTACACTACTTGATTTAAGTAGTACACTACTTAAATCAAGTAGTGTTACTAATTGAATGTTTGTGTCACCTAAAAATTTGAGTTTTGAAGCCCTACCCCCAGTGTGTCTGTGTTTGAAGCTGAAACCTCTAAAGAGTTATTAAGGTTAAGTATGGTCATATGGATGTAGCCCTGGTCCAATAGAATTAGTGTCCTTGTAAAAAGTACTGACATCAGGGAGTACTCAGGCTTAATCTCTCTCTCTCTCTCTCTCTTTCTCTCTCTCTCTCTCCTCCTCCTCCTCCCTCCCTCCCTCCTTCCCTCCTTTCCTTTCTCTCCCTGAGCACACTCATCAAAGAAAATCCATGTGAGGACAGAGTGAGACAGCGCTGTCTGCAAGCCAGAAAGAGAGCTCCCATAAGAAACTAAAGTGGCTGGAACCTTCATGTTGGAATTCCAGCCTCCAGACTGTGAGAAAATAAACTTGGGGTGTTTAAACCACCCAGTCTATGCGTGGTATTTTGTTATGGCAGCCCAAGCAGACTACAACAAGTGGGAAGTGTTCATTACTATTTTGCACTGAAGCTAACAGGCCACCATTTGTAAGGCACATCATCCTATATAATAAAAGCCTAATATGCAAATTGTCCCCTCGACCGGAAGTTCAACTGCTCACTATGATGTGTGCTGACCACCAGGGGGTGGTGTGGAACGTGGCGGGCATCAGCAATGCACGCTGGCAGCAGGTGGCAGTGGAGGCGCACCAGCCCCAAGGGGCCCTGACAAGAGCAGAACCACAGTGGGATGGTGGAGCAGGTGAGTGAGCAGAATCAGGACACAGCGGGTATGAGCGGGGCCGATCACCCCACCTATTGCCCCACAGACAGCGCCCAGAGGTGGCAGCGGGGGGGCAGGGCCACCACCTGTCTCCCAGGCACTGAGGGAGCCAGCCAGGGGCCTGATGACTCAGGTGGAGGGGGTCGCACAGGAGCCCAGGGGTCCAGGTGCTGCCCAAGGCTGAGAAGTCAGCTGGGACCTGCCCTTCCATGCCAGATGCTCACGCTTCGATCGCCAGCCAGGTCTAGGGACTACATCCATGCACGAATTTCTGCACCAGGCCTCTAGCTATTTTATAAACCACTAAGAAAGCTATAACACTGCTAATTGAACTATGTCATTGATTATAAGAAGCATCCCAATTTCAAAATGGGAAAAATGTGTATCTTAGAATTAATGAAATAAGATAAAATATACTAGGAAGCTTATAGGCTTCCCAGTAAGAGCAGGGAAACAGATTTAGATGCTACACAGGCAGAAACAACGCACCCTGGGAAAATCCAACCACACCGCAGAGCCATTCCCAGAAACAGCATTGCCACTGTCACTCAACACCTATAACACATGGGAAATTGCAACAGCTGCCCTGGAAGGAATACCCCCACCCATGGACCAGCCAAATGGCTGATCAACACCACCAACTTCAAGTCCCAGTGATGACCATGACCGGGAAGGGCACTTTTAATAATTATGCCACAATAACAGATATAAGCCAAACTGCCCAGGCACACCAAACATTGGGTGTGCTAGTTACAGGCAAGTCTAGGATATATTTTTAGCTCTCCTGACTCTTTAGTAAAGGAAGACAGATTAGAAGCAGGTCGCAACAAGTGTTGAGTAAATATTAAAGAGTTTATAGATAAATGTACTCCAAAAAGATTATCAAGTAAGTATTATAATGAGTTTGTTATAAGCAGAGAAAGAGGCTCTCTGTAAACTGGAAATCCTTTGACATGGCTTTTCTGAAGGGGATTTCCTACTTCTACACCATATAGCAACCCCAGCAGAGGAGAAACATCTCCTAAACACAGTATTTCATCAAGGAATTCTCATCCATTTATCCCACTTTTTATGAAAAAAAGTTACTTATTGATTTTAGAAGGAGAGGAAGAGAAATATAGATTTGTTGTCCCACGTATTTATGCATTCATTGGTTGCTTCTTGTATGTGCCCTGATCGGGAATCAAACCTGCAACCTTGGTGTAATGGGCCTATGCTCTAACCAACTGAGCTACTTGGCCAGGGCCATTTTGCCCTCTCTGAGCTTCAGAATCTTGATGCTAAACTTGCCCTGTCTGAGCAGCCTTATGTTAGAAGACCTGAACATTTTCTCTAAGTTGGAATTTCATAAAGATGACAAATAGACTTCTCTCTAATGAGAACTGTGCACAGTTACCCAGTGTTCGGTAAAGGTTACAGAAAAGTCTCTGGGCTCGACCTCCAGGTCCTTCCTGCGATGGAGCTCGCTATGCCCTGGGAGCTCCCCGGCCAGGAGATTCCCTCTGCTCCAGGCCGTCATTTTGTAAGGAGGTAAGGTTTCACAAATATTTTACCTCTGCGTGTAATCTCCCTCCTTTAAACTCTACCCTCTCCAAGCCTTTCCCTTCCTGGAGAACCATCGGGACCTGGAGCTCCAGAGCAAGAGGCCAGAAGGATGGGGCCTCTTGAGCAAGACTGAGCTTGAGAACCAGCCTTAGGCAATCCTGCTCGGGCTCAGGGAGTCACAGCTACTGGCACAGGAAGTGGGACAATCACTCCCCATGGGGCTGTCATGCTCGTTTCTGCCCCTCACCGAATGCCAGGGCATGCTGAAGCCAGCGTCGCAATAAGGAATGCTCCCATTTTTGCCAAATGCCCCTCAGGGAAACAGGAATCCCCCTTTTGAAAACTATCCTCTGAGCTAAAAAGATTTCCTCAGTGTCTTCAGCCCAACACAAACCCAAGTCAGGCTCAGCTCGCATCACAGAGTTCTCTCACGTAAGGGGAATTAAGCCCCATCGGCTTCCAAGAGCCAGGACTAGGGTGACGCCCTCCTCCCAAGTTGCCTGGGACTAGTCCCATTTTAGCAGACTGACTGTTCTTAGTCCCAGGCAAACTAGGAGCCTTGGTGACCCTGACTTAGCCAGGAGGCTCACTATCCTGCTAAAAAGGATGATGTAGAAAAGAAATGCCCGCTCCTTCCAATCTGGGCAACTGGGTGGGGAGGAAAGGGACAGAGAGATGGGCAGAAGGAAGTCACCAGGGTTCTTGCTTCTCTCCTGCCCCCCACACTTTCCAAACCCTATCACGGGGCCTAGAATGAGCATCCAGATTGGTGTGAGGCACCCGCTGCCCAGAGCGTCTAACCTGCTTCCTCATTAGGAAGCAATATGCTAGCAACTGCCCAGCCCCAACTCCGGGCAGCCGAGTCTGGCTCGGTTACCTTATCTATAAAATCAGGGAGGTGGAGGTGTCCTTTTATGGTCCTATGGACTCTCACATAAAATAGCTCCCAAATTTCTGTCCACTTAACCTTTCGAAACCTTTTTCAAACTCTGGGGAACAAACAACTCAAATATTTCAAATGAGGAGTATTATAAACGTATAATTTCACCTATCTCTTAAATAAGGTCACACTTTGAGGAACTGGGGGGCGGGGTGGGGGGTAGGACTCAGCATATGCACTTGGCAGAGGCACATTTCAGCTCCTAACACCCACCTCCCTGGACCTGGCACTCTTTCCTCCGCCCAAGGGACCTTGATTCTTCCGTGGAGATTTCAGATCCCAGAGAGAGTCTTTAGGCAGAAACACGCACCACCCAGTGATGTGACAACTGTCTCCCTCCTGCTCTTAACTACTGTGGTGTCACTGTGGTTGACATAAGCTCTCTTTACAGAAAACCTAGAACGGGCGTTCTCAAAGTTTGGGGGGGAAAGTAAATAACATGTTAGTGTTATTATGAAAATAATTTTGACCTCTTGGACTCTCTGAAAGGGGCTCGGGGAATGCCAGGTGTCTGTGGACATACATGAAGAACAGCTGCCTTAGGAAAACCCTCTGTGATGCCTTCGTCTTCTGGTTGTTCTTGACTGTACTCCTCCCTGGCCAGTCCTGGCTTTCCCTGAGGGTGGAGGGACTTCTTGCTCCACCCCAAGCCCAACCCACCCAAAAGCACAGAGCAAGACTCAGCTTTTACTAGTAACAGCTGTGCTTACTGTTGGGTCCATGGGACATGGCAGGAATAGATATGAACAGACATTAACCCACAACCAGGAAGACGCTGGCTCTCTCCTCCACAATGAAATCTCTTTCCTGGTTTCCCACAGGCAAGCCAACAACTCCTACATTAGTTCAATGCTAACATTGAACAAGCCTGTATCCATTAGGATCAAGTTTAACTAAATGTAGGAACAACAACAAAAAAATTACATTGGCTTGAAAGAGATAGAAAAGTATTTCTTTTTTATATAAAAAAACTCTGTAGGATAGGCATCTCAACACTGATATGGTGGCTCCACAACACTGTCAGGAACCAGGATCCTTCCAGCTCACAGTCAGCCTCCTCTATGTTGTGGAATTTATATAACCTCAGGGTCCAGGGTGGCTGCTGGGCTGTAGCCATAGCAATCATCTTCCACCCAGGAGAAATGGAAAGACAATATTCCTAGTAGCTGTGTACACTTCTGTTTACATTTCACTGGTTAAAACTAAGTCACTTATTTACAAAGAAAATTAGGAATATTTTCTTACTGGACAACAGTATGTCGAATCTATGAAGAGAAGAATGTGTATTGAGAGGTACTAAGCAGTGCTGACCACAAATTGTAGATTAGTTGCTCTTCCCCTGAATAGAACAGTAAAGCCAAATTTAGATGCAAACACTTGGCAGCCACAGTGTGACTCATTCCCAGTTGACTCACTGCTACCAACCAGCTTGTCAGCAACCTTGTGTTCCTACATCTCATGGACCTTCAGATTGCTAAAAATATACACAACTCAGCCCAGCTGGTGTGGTTCAGTGGTTGAGCATCAACCCATGAACCAAGAGGTAGGTCACTGGCTCAGTTCCAAGTCAGAGTCAAGGCACATGCCCAGGTTGCAGGCTCATTCCCAAGCGAGGGGCGTACAGGAGATGGCCAATCAATATTCCTCTCTCATCAATGTTTCCATCTCTCTATCCCTTTCCTGTCCTCTCTTTCTCTCTAAAATCAATAAAAACATATTTTAAAAAATAAAAATATACACAATACTGAATGTTCAGTTCTTGAGTGCAAAGAATCTACTATTTAAGATAGTCTCTAAATTTTTAAATTGTATATTTTTCCATAAAAATTATAATCTATTTCAAACATTAAAGCAAAATACGCTTAAATATTAACCTAAAGATTTACAGAGATGATTTCTGAGTACTAGAACTACAGAACACTTTTCTGGTGGTTTGTTTTTCTCATTTTCTCTGTATAAAAATGTTCCTCCATCGTAAATGCAATGTTTCTATCATTAAATAAAACAGTAATTTCTTTTCAAGAGGGATTTCTTCGTCTACAACCCGAAGTTGCTGAGATCAGAAGTTAATTCAGAAATCTGACTCTTGAAGCAGTGCGTTACCCCTGACCCACTCTACTTCCTTTCATGCCATGTTTCTTGGGTTAAAGATAAAAATTACATCATAATCTTTTCTTATTATTTCAAAATAATAAGTTCTCATTACTTACAACTGTGGTTTAAACAGAACCTAAAAATAAATGTAGCTCATGAATGACTTTTATAAGAACAGCCATCAAGTTCTGCTCTGCTATTACAATGAAACGTGAGTCAGCGGCCTGGAGCTCAGACTTTATAAGGAAAAACAAATGTTTTATTTCCCAGGAACTGCTCCTGAAGAATTCCCCTGCTGCATTTTTTATCTTGTTGTTTTCCAGGGAATTATGTGCAACATAAAATGAATCCACCAAATCTAGAAACAGCTGACTCCCAGGTCTTGATCTGTGTGACCATCACCATGGGGCTCTGGGGAGCATGGCGGACAGTCTGCAGCCCCACAGGGGCTCAGGTCAAGTCCCTGGCTTCCAGAAGGAGCCTGTCCATTACCCCACACCTGCCTGCACTGCTTTTTATCTAAAGACAGTAACTAAAAACCTGAAAGACAAATCTTCATGGATTTTACATTGGTGCTGTCGCTATCCTAGGGCAAAAAAACCAACAATAAACCAATTTTTTAAAAATCTCTCTCTTTTTTTAATGTATGTTATTGATTTTTTACAGAGAGGAAAGGAGATGGGGAGGGATAGAGAGAAACATCGATGAGAGAGAAACATCGATCAGCTGCCTCCTGCACACCTCCTACGGGGGATGTGCCAGCAACCAAGGTACATGCCCTTGACCAGAATCGAACCTGGGACCTTTCAGTCCGCAGGCCGACATTCTATCCACTGAGCCAAACCGGTTAGGGCACAATAAACCAATTTAAACACACCAACCTTGCTAGAAAAACACCCAAAGGCACATGTTTCAAAACGTGAACTTCACATGCAAAGAACAGCCCAGCCATATTTATTGGTCATGTACAGGGTACTGAGACAGCGATACATCGGGCCATACTGGACAGCAGGCTCAATTACTTGTCTCACAAAAATAAAGAGGGAACTGATGATTGTATTGACTTACTTTTAATCCATATCTACCCACTGATGAGCACAGAGGGGTGGTTGATCCTACAGCCCCCACTGTACGAGGACACACAGTAAATCCTTCCCCAGCACAGCGACCGAGGGTACGCGTGCTAGGCACACAGAGGCCTCAGAATGAAATCTAAGCTTTCTTTTATGATCAACAGAAGCAGATTCTCCTAAATAAGGACGATTTCGTTTCAGGACGCCTCATTCACACAATTCCTTCTCGTTCTCGTTCAATAAATATTTGCTTTCCTACCTCGTTTTCTATTTGTAATTTTTTTCTGTAAATTACAAGTCCCTGGCTTCCAGAGGGAGCCTGTTTATTACCTCACAGCCACTGGGCTGCTTTTTATCTAGAAAAGACAGTAACTGAAAAATTGAAAGACAATTAACTCCTCATGGCTTTTTCATTTCTGCTTGTCCCTGTGCTAGAGCCAAAAGACTGACAATAAACCAGTGTATAAATTCTACTAGAGGCCCGGTGCATGAATTTGTGCAAGGATGGGGGCTGGGCTGGCCAGGGGGAGGGAATTGCAGGAGGTTGGCCGGCCAGCCCCACCCCCATTCAGGCTAGGGGTGCCAATTGGATCCAGGATTGGCCGGAGGGGAGGGGTCACGGGAGGCTGGCTGACCGGCCCTGCCCCCACAGCATTTGTCATAGCAACCAGTTGTTCTAGTCATTCTGGTCATGCCAGTTGCTTAGGGTTTTATGTATATAGATAAGCCCCTAAATTCTATACGCTTCATATGGAACACAAGGTTGGAAAGGCGGGTTTGAGAACAAGAATCACTTAGGCAGTCAAGCATCAGTGACAGTGCTGAGTAGTCATTCTGATGCAAGAAACTTGGGGCTGTGGGGAGATCAGTTTGGGGCGGTGGCAGCAGACACTACCAGGAAGGAAACGGGGTTCAGAGGAGGCCTCCTGATGGCACACAGATCTCAGTGCCATTGCCAATGCCATGTTTTCACTGGCTCCTTCTAAATGCACTGTTCCTTTCTTTAACAACAAAACAACTTTGTTGAGATATAATCCACATACCATACAATTTACCCATTTAAAGTACAGAGTTAATTGATTTGGAATATATTGGCATGTTTGTACCAACACCACAATTTCATTTTAGATCATTTTCATAAAAGAAACTTCATACCCAGACAGTATGGAATTTCCTCAAAAAGTTATAAATGGAACTCCCATTTGACCCTGTGATCCCACTTCTAGGAATATATCCCAAGAAACCAGAAACACCAATCAGAGAGGATATGCATCCCTATGTTCATAGCAGCACAATTTACCATAGCTAAGATCTGGAATCAGCCTAAGTGCCCATCAGCAGATGAGTGGATTAGAAAACTGTGGTACATCTACACAATGGAATACTATGCTGCTGTAAAAAAGAAGGAATTCTTACCATTTGCAGCAGCATGGATGGAACTGGAGAGCATTATGCTAAGTGAAATAAGCCAGTCAATGAAAGAAAAATACCACATACTCTCTCTCATTTATGGATAATAAAGAACATTATAAACTGAAGAACAAAAGTAGATACGGAGGCAGAGCTGCATCGAATTAGACTGTCAAACTACAGCCTTGTGGGTAAGAGATCAACTGAAGGACTTATATGCATGCATATAAGCATAATCAATGGACATAAGACATTGCAGGGGAGGAGAGGAGAGGGGAAGGTCAAGGAGGAAAAATGGAGACTTATCTAATACTCTTTGTAATACTTTAAGCAATAAAACAAAATTTTAAAAAAAAGAAAGAAAGAAACTTCATACCTTTAGCTGTCATACTCCTTTCTCCCCTACCCCTCTGGCCCGAAGCAACTATCAGTCTGCTTTCTGTCTCTATGAATTTGCCTATTCTAGACATTTCAAGGAAATGGAATTATACAACAGTGGCCTTCCGTGTTGGACTTTTTTTCATTTAAAATAATGTTTATACGGTTCATCCATGTGTAGTACTTCATTCCTTTTGTAAAAAAAAAAAAAAAAATGAGGGCTTTATTTATTTTTTTAATCCTCACCCAAGAATATTTTTCCATTAATTTTTAGAGTGGAAGGGAGGGGGAGAGACAGAGAGAGAGAAACACATCGATTGGTAGAAGTAGAGATACATGCCCTTGACCAGAATCGAACCCAAGACCCTTCAGTCTTCAGTCCAAGGCTCTATCCATGGAGCCCAACTGGCTAGGGCAGTGCTTCAGTCCTTTTTATTGCCAGATGATATTGTACATGGATATACCACATTCTGCTTATCCATTTATCACTTGATGGACATTTGTGTTATTTCCATTTGGGGGCAATTATAAACAGTGCTGCTGTACATATGGAGGGTTTGCTAAGTCAAGTCACCAAACCAAAACTTAATAATCAACCTAATTGCAGTTCCAGACTCTCCCAGAAGAATTTTAAACCAATCAGTCTGGAACTTCCTGATCAGCGCTAGTGAAATAAACCTATGTAATAAAAGCCTAATATGAAAATCAACTGAACAGCGGAACAAGTGGTCACTATGATGTGCACTGACCACAAGGGGCAGACACTCAACACAGGAGCTGCCCCCAGTCCACAGGCCCCAAGCCAGCCAGGCAGGTGCCAGCAGGGGTGACCAGTGGTGGCAGCAGCGAGGGGTGGGGCTGGCAAGTGAGTGGCACCAGGCCGGCCAAGGCAGGTGCCAGCACAGGGTCCCCCTGATTGCCCTGCCAGTTGCCCTGCAGATCAGCCCTGATTGTCAGCCAGGCCTAGGGACCCTACCCATGCACAAATTTCATGCACCAGGCCTCTAGTCTGCCTGATAAGAACACCTGTGTTCCCTAAGGCAATGGCTCTCAACCTTCCTTAATGCCATAGCACTTTAATACAGTTGCTCATGTTGTAGTAACCCCCACCATAAAATTATTTTTGTTGCTACTTCATAACTGTAAATTTGCTATTGTTATGAATTGTAATATAAATATCTGATACGCAGGATGTATTTAGGGGACTTCTGTGAAGGTGTCCTTGCCTGAAATAATCCACTCCTGTTCCTTTCTAGTCCCACCCTCTTTCTGCTGATAAAAACCTTCCATTTTGCACAACTTCTGGGAGCTCTTCCAGTTGCTAGATGGGCCAATGAGATCTTTACATTTACTTGGGGATGTTGTCCGTTAGCATGGCCAAGGCGAGGATTCCTTAAGGAGGAGTCTTAAGCTCTCAAAACAGGTACCTGTTGGAGCAAACAGGGGACCCCAATGCTTTAGAAATGTGTATAAAATTAAAAATACCAGAGGTTTGGGGGTTTTTTAGAGTGTAAGCAAGAACATCTGACAAAATGAAAAACAAAGAAAAACAAGTCTTTGGAGCCCTAGGGGCCAAAGTGATATTATTTGAAATAAAACAAACTTTAAAAAAAAAAGTAGCAACAGGCGAGATAAGAGTTTTAAATAAACAGCTCTATCTTCAGATTCCAGGACATCTCCTCCCCTAACAGCCAATGTAATCAAAGTCACATAACAGTAGTGAAAATGCTGGGTAGGCCAAAACCTGCTGATTGACCTGTGATCGATTCCAAAAGCCATCAATGTGTGTGAAGCAATAGCAAATGATTGACCTGGACGGCAAGCTTGACAATGGAGGCAGCAAGATTTATGCCTCAATATCACTCTACCAGTACTTCACATCCCTGCCAGCCCTGCGGGGTTATAAACGGATTCTGCTAAGAGTAATAAGCTTACTCCCCAATCCTATACGCACAGGGAACAAGATGCCAGGGGAGCAGACACACGGAGACAGAGGTGCTATAAAGCCTGAGTTAGGAAAGAGATGAATGTCACAGCGCTATAGAACAAAGCGTTCGCAGGAACATGGACGGTGGCCTGTCGCACCCCGTTATTGGGAGCTTGTAACCTACAAAGAAACATCAGAGGCACCATGTAACTCGACGTTGGAAACAGCAAACTAATTGCCTGAAGAAAGTCAGGGCTTCACGCTCGGGGTACAAAAGTGCCGCCTACTCTGGCTCGCTACTAGTGAGGAAAGGATTCTCTCCATGGGAGAGGCAGGGATCCTCCTTCTCTTGCTCCTGAACACTCTAATTCTGATGAACCACAGTGTCTTCTGGAGAAATTATTCAAAATGTCTCTTTTGAAATATTCTCAGAAAAGAACCTTCCTGGGGAATTATATAAGTGTGGGATTTCTGCAGTCTCCTGGTTCCAGATATCATTTTCCCCAGTTTCCTGTTGCACTGTTCCAGCTCCACTCTGAAGCTTAGCACACTGAGTCAGCTAGATGGTAAATGCCCCTTCCCCGCTGCTGTTTCCCCATGTCCCCCAGGGCGCTTGCTGAGCCAGGCAATTTCCCTGTCCCTCGTCCCAGACCCTTCCCTTTAGCTCCTGGCTGGCTGCCAGGAGGTTGACTGAGGTCATTGCAGTGCGCCAACGGTTTTTAGGAATTCAAGGATGTGCAGTGCCCAGGGACCTGCCGCTGGCCTTGTACCTGTGGAGCTCATTGCATCACTGCAATTTCTCTGCCCGCCTCCTCTCCTGCCTGCCAACACCAAAAGTATTGAAAGAGAGAAAGGAAGGGAAGGAGGGAGGGGGGAAGAAAGAGAGGAAGATTATTTTAAAAATAATAATTGCTTTTAACACTTCTATACTTTCTTCTGGTACTTTGATGAAATTTTTAAAATTCACTTAGAAGATGCTTCTGAAAGTGGTAAAAAACAAAAATCCCAAACAGTGTGATAATGGAACTCCTACCTGTTCCCACCTTTAATGGGAATCTCCTAACGCCTCATTATTATCTTTGCAGTGGTCTCTGCCTTTATTGAAGCTTATGAAAAGTTTGTTTTTTGAGAATTTTTTTTAATATATTTTATTGGTTTTTTACAGAGAGGAAGAGGGATAGAGAGTTAGAAACATCGATGAGAGAGAAACATTGATCAGCTGCCTCCTGCACACTCCCTACTGGGGATGTGCCCGCAACCAAGGTACATGCCCTTGACAGGTATCGAACCTGGGACCCTTGAATCCTCAGGGCCAATGCTCTATCCGCTGAGCCAAACCAGTGAGGGCGAGAGTTTATTAAAGCTGGGGACAGTGAAACAAGGAAGGGCTGGAGATTTAAGAAGCAACAGGACAGCCTGAGAAGTCTACAAAAAGGGGGCCTTGGAGACAGGTTCAGGGGGTTAGCCCAGGAGGAGCTGCCGCTGCCCATTGCTGCCCTGGTTGCAAGCCTTGTGGAGTCCCTTAGAGGTTAGGAGATGGGTGCCTGTGGGAGACGAGGCGTTTGGGAGGCGGGGCGGGGCGGGGCGGGGGAGACACAGGCATACTCCTGGGAGGCAGAACACATTCATTCACAGTTTCTTTTAAAATAAGAATGCATATTGAATTCTATCAAATGTCTTTTCAGCATCTGATGAGACCATCATTGGGTTATTTTCCTTTAATTTATTAATATGTGAGCTGGTTTGCATTTTTGGTTTTCCTAATGTTAAGATTTCATTATTTTCCTGGGTTATATTTCTTGATTTTTCAATATATTTCAAATTTCTGATTTAAAAAAACACAGAAATGGTATTTTTATCCCATATCATTTAAGAAGATTTGAGCCCAGTTGGTATGGCTTAGTGGTTGCATGTCAACCTATGAACCAGAAGATCACAGCTCAGTTCCCAATTGGGGTACATGCCTGGGCTGTGGCTCCACCTCCAGTGGAGGGTTTGCAAAGGCAGTCCATCAATGATTCTCTCTCATCATTGATATCTCTCTCTCTCTCTCTCTCTCTCTCTCTCTCTCTCTCTCTCTCTCTCTCTCTCTCTTCCCACTCCTTCCTCCCTGAAATCAATTTTAAAAATATATATTAAAATAAAGATTTGAAAATGAAATCTAACTATATTATTTACATGTTAGTTACATAAGAGAGTGTTTTTATTTTGTTTCTCTTTAAAAAATAAAACTCAGGTTGGTATTGTAGCATGTGGCATCAGCAATAAGTTTACTTTCCAGAGATTTTTGTCTCCTTGACACTTTCATTTGTATTCAGGTAAAGGTCATCTTGCAATGCAAAAAGCGTTCATTGAGCTGCTTCTCTATGCCAGGTTCTAACCCTGAACCTGTCTCCAAGGCCCCCCTTTCGCAGACTTCTCAGGGAGCCAAAGCAGCCCGCCCAGGCTCTGTCCTGTTGCTTCTTACATCTCCAGCCCTTCCTTGTTTCACTGTCCCAGCTTTAATAAACTCTCGCCCTGTACTTGCTGTTGCGAGAGACTCCAAATGCCTAAGAACCATTCAGTCCTCAATCCAGTGCAGTAACACGAATCATGAGGGTCTCACCTTTTAAACTATGAACTCTAAGAGAAGCCATGTCTATGCCACCTAAGTCACAAAAGGCAAATGTCAAATGAACAGCAGCCACAATTCGTGTTTATGTATACGTACTAGTACTTCTCTGGGGAACACTGGGGCGTGCTATGAAGTATGTTAGGTGACGAACAATGCTTTTCAAACAAAGTTGACAATGATGACAGTGTTAAAGAATAATGAGAACATGCAGCCCCAAGAAGCATTACACAAAGGAATGTACAATCACATATGTACTAGTACATGGGGTCATTTAAACCATCTTTGTATTCTTACTGGTGACGTATAAATTGTTTCGAAATATCCTCAGTGACCTCTCAGCCTGAACTTAGTTCTTGTTTTTACTTATTGGAATCACACCAGGTTGTTTGGTTGTTGTTTTTTTGGTGGTTTTTTTTTTTTTTTTGGGGGGGGGGGTGTCAGGTTTTCAAATAACATTAACTGAACTGTTGTAATCTGTCAATAATTGATTATGAAACTTCTTATATTTACTGAAAACATATTTCACTAATTTGTATAAATATATAATTGATTAATCAAATATAAAAATTTCATACCCAATTACTTGTGAAAACTTTTGATAACCTTTCCATAAGTATAAATCAAAATGGAATGATCTCTTATAAGGATCTTTCCTATAAGTTCATTGGGAATTAAGTGAATTATAACTTTAAATGATAGCAAAGAATATGAAATATGGAAATTACATTTTTTAAGTAATTTTGTTTCCTAAGTACATCACTAACTTCTTAGTATTTTATTAAGTATTTATTAGAATAGTGGGAAGCGTAAAATGGAAGAATCTTCATTTTTAAGAAAAGTAGACACTACTTTTCAAAAGCAGATGTTAAAGATAACACATGATGTATGCTGCTGAGCTGTGCATCCATTGAGAAAACAGAATTTGTTGGCCAGAATTGTAAGAAAAGTAACTGAAAAATCATTGCTATTATATCCAGGAGACTTGTAATCATAGTAAAGTGTTTACTGGTTATATATTCTTACCAGAACTTTTTACACTAAGGATAATTTTATATAAAAAAGTAAGAATGGCACTGGCCAGTGGGTTGGAGTGTCATCCTGTACGCCAAAAGGTTTCGGGTTTGATCCCCAGTTAGGACACGTGCAGGAGGCAACAGATCCATGTTTTTCATATCAGTGTTTCTCTCTCTCTCTGTCTCTCCCTTCCTCTCTCTAAAATCAACTTTTTTAAAGTAAGAATAATATTTGCTTACAATGCAAAATCAAGTTTCAGCTGAAAAATTAAGGCTATTAAAAACAACATCAGAAACAACAAAAGCAAATATTTCTTCAGCAGTTCTAATAAAAGTATTTGCACCTTTTTTCAAAAAAATATTTTAATTGATTTGAGAGAGAGAGAGCAAGAGAAATGTCCATTTTTTTTGTTCCACTTATTTATGCATTCCTTGGTTGTTTCTCGTATGTGCCCTAACCAGGGATGGAACCCACAACCTTGGCGTACCAGGACGATGGTCCAACCAACTGAGCAACCCAGCCAGCGCAAGGATGTATTTGCTTTAATAAAAAAATATTTTCTGGTATTTTCCTTCTCTAAAAAGGAAGACAATTAAAGAGACTCAGATATCTGAATGTATCATTAGTGGGTTACAAAAAATGTCATCAGAGACAACAGTAGGAAGAACTAAGATTTCTCTTTTCTGTCACTCTTCTCGAATTGTATTTTTTCCATAATGATCTTTTCCAATTGGTAAGTGATGGAGAGGAATTGGTCAACCAATTTTCAAAATGTCAGATTCCCTTAGTTTCTAAATAATTACCTCCTTTTAAAACAGGTGCTTTTTTTTAATTGGTTGACTTGGTTTTGAATTAATTGATTGAATTGGTTCTTTAAAAACTAGGAAAGGTACACCCAGCCAGCGTGGCTCAGTGGTTGAGTGTCGCCCTATGAGCCAGGAGGTGATAGTTCAGGTCCATGCTCAGGGCAGGTGCCCAGGTTGCAGGCTCCATCCCCAGTATGAGGCATGTAGGAGGCAGCCAGTCAATGATTCTGTCTCCCTTCCTCTCTCCCTTCCTCTCTGAAATCAATAAAAATATATTTTTAAAAGAAATGTAATACAATATGCATGTAGTAAAATATGAATGTCCTCTTCGGCCCCTAATTCATTTTCATTCCCACTTCTCAGGGCTTTCCCTGCTTTATAGTTTTTGTATGAATGTTTCCAGATACAAAGTTTTTCAGATGAACATAGATACATGCTTATTTTAGACATTGTTCTACCACTTTTTCTAATATGCCAAGTTCACACAGCTAGAAAGACACGGGACTGAGGTATGACTCCTGGTCTGTCTGATTCTA
Organism: Murina feae; assembly: GCA_004026665.1. NCBI lineage: Eukaryota > Metazoa > Chordata > Mammalia > Chiroptera > Vespertilionidae > Murina > Murina feae. Next base: position 7,257 of record PVJC01018134.1, on the reverse strand, counting down.
CAAGGTCAGACAAGGTAAGGAGATAGGGTATGTGGTGAAACAGCTGCACTGTTTCCAATGCTCAATGGCCAAGAACATGGAAAGGATCTGGGAAGATTGGTCGGTGGTATTGTAGCCATATAACATCAAGTGAATTCTTGATTTAATCAAGACATTCTTGGTTAGAGGCTTGTAAATACCCAACAAACAGGTAACAAACTGTGTATATCAAGTAGATCATATATCAATTGTAAAAATTATGAAAACTATGTTGCAACCTGGATAAGTGACTGTGATGAAATCTTAAGTGAAAAAGAAAAAACAAGAAAACGGTATCTTCTCCTGGTTTCTACCAAAACAAGCGAATTTTGCACCAAATCCAAATAGGCATCCTCATCTATAATGAAACCACCACCTGGTTTTAATGGGAATTTCCCCCTTAAAAAAATATATAAAGTCCTGCCTTCCTGGGCAGAGGTAATAAAAGCCTTCTAGAAACTCTAAAGTTATTAGACAATTACTGATTATTATTATTTTCTTACAGACGATGGGAAATTGTTACAGGTTGAATTGTACCCTCCAAAAAAAATTTGTTGACACCCTGGTACCTATGAGTGTGACCTTATTTGGAAATGTGGTCTTTCCAGATGTTAATCAAGTTAAGATGAGATCATTAGGATGGGCCCTAATCCAGTATGACTGGTGTCCTTATAAGAGAGAAATCTGGACACAGACACACAAAGGGAACATCATGTGAAGGCACAGACACAGGAGGAGGAAGGCGATGAGATGAAGTGACGCTGCTTCGAGCAGAGGAACACCTGAGGTTAGCGGCCAGGGAGGCGCCTCCCCAGAGGCTTCAGAGGGAGTAGGGCCCTGCCAACGCCTTGCGATTGAACTTCTTTCTGGCTTCTAGAACTGAAAGAATAAATATCTGTTGTTTAAGCCACCCAATTTTTGGAACTCTGTTATGACCAGTCCAAGGAACTCATAAAGAAATCGTTGAAGATGTTTGAGAGGGGGGAGGGGAAAACTAACATTTATTGAGAACCTACCAGGCTGTTCTAGGCTCCATGCTTGATGCTTACATATTTTATTTAATTCTAACATGTGGGAAGAAGGCATTTTGCAGATGAGGGAGTTGAAGCTCAGAAGGTAAGGAATAGGCTGAAGTTCCCCCGCTGGAAAGGGCTGAGGCTCAGCCTGTGCCTCTGAAGCCCACAGCGCTTCCAGTGCACCACTGCTGGTCTGAGGAGGCTGACTAAGCAGAACTGATGGTAAACATCAGTTACCACGCAACCTTTACCCAGGTGAACCAGACCTCCGTGGTCTCCTGGAAGATACGTCAGCATTTCTTGACTGCCAAATGCTGTTGCTTATAGCCCTGAAGCTTCATAATTTGCCAAACAGTACTCAAGCCCTGTTAAGTTTTTAACCAAAAGTTAACTGTAACGCTGAGACTGTGGACAAATAAACCCATCTACTTACTTACAGACCTTGAGAGTGAACAGAAGTAAAACATGGCATGGTGTACCAGGGTGAATGACTCTTTCTCCAGCAAATACCAATCACAGACAGTAACCTAGTATCCAACTTAATCTTTGGTTTTAAAAGCTTTGCTTCTACCTTCATATTCACCCAAGGCTTCCGTGCCTGCTGGCTGGTAAGTAATAAAGCTGGTTTCTAGGATAGAAAAGGCCAGGACACTATCAGTTTAGAAAGTCAGTCTGAGTTCAGAATGGCTGGGCTCTAACATGCACGAAGACACATGCTGGGCAGTGGGCTGGATTTCAGCTCTGCTTGCCCTTCAGCAGGCATCCTTGTGCAGAGCTCAACCTGCACAGCCTGCAAGGCCACCCTGAAGGTAGGTCTCCACCACCCCTGACTACAGGTGGTAGTGAGATAGGGTAGGTGGCCAAACAGCTGCACCCAATAAAGCTACAGGAACTGTCAAGAAGATGGTAAGACCACTCCCCCCAACCCACCTCTGGCTGATTTATGGCTTAACACCCACAAAGACCAGCTCAATCCAACATGGTCACTAATTTCACCTTATGATAACCCTTAGTCCCATTATATGCTCATTGTAATACATCAGCATGCAAAACAACACACTCCAGGATGCCCTGATCGGAAACAGAAAACCCATACAACAGTGGTTCTCAACCTTCCTAATGCCGCGACCCTTTAATACAGTTCCTCATGTTGTGGTGACCCCAACCATAAAATTATTTCGTGCTACTTCATAATTGTAATGTTGCTACTGTTATGAATCATAATGTAAATATCTGATATGCAGGATGTATTTAGACAACCCCTGTGAAAGGGTCATTCGACCTCCAAAGGAGTCATGACCCACAGTTTGAGAACCGCTGCCATATAAGGACACAAAATGGTAGATGGAGCTCTTCTGAGATTCTCCACCCCTTTCCCCAGAAAGATCCTGAATATTCCTCCCACTCGTTGAATGCCTATCTCTCCCCACCCCCATTAAATAAACCTCAATAAAGGAAGCAAATTCTGATTAAGAGGGGGCTGCTCTGTCTGTGAAGTACCCACTCTCTGTCCCAGGACTTAACTAATAAACTCACTTTCACTTTAAACTCTATGCTGACTCACGTTTGGATTCTTTCCTGCATGGAGCCAAGAAGCCACAGTGGGTCACAGGTGTTCAGGTTGCTGGACTCCCACCCCCAGCACCTGCATCAGTAGTGTTCTCCATATCACCTACCTGCCCCAAACATACAAGTAAAAAGGAAGCAAAACAATCTGTGAGTCCAAAACCAATCAAAATATTTGATACTCATGATATTGCTAATGAAATCATATATCTCCCCCCAAAAGGGAGTGCAAAAACTGTAGGTGTTACTCCAGCACCATCGTAACCCTCAAGTGGGACCACTTGGGGAGAAAAGACAGGACTTCCAGGTGCGGTATTGGGATTTAGACAGCCACGCCCCTCGCCTGTTCATCTAATCCCGCTCAACCAGCAGTGGGAAGATGACAGCCTGGATGTGGTTGGGAATATGTGTTTCCAGGAGGGCTAATTAGCAGCTCATAGAGAAGAACGTGTTCTCTGGTGCCCCATTAATTACAGAGCTCCTGGCAACCTAGGCAGCCACATGAATGCCTCCTGCACAAAAAGGTCACATCCTGGTGTTGCTAGTCAGATGTGTGCAAGATCTTATTGCTCTTCATGGTTATTTCCCTGTTAATCACTCCCCAGAGGCAGGTCTGGCTACAACCTAGAATATTTGAGTGCAGTAATTTGCAAGATTGATGGAAAACAATTTCTCAGAAATGTGCTCACAAGTTTCATTGGGCAAATTCCTCTTTCTCTGGTAAGTGCCGGAGCATATGGAGGAGGTAAATGTTCTAATGGACAGCATAAAAGTAACATTTTTCTTCTGAAGTTGATGATTTGCACTTAGGGCTTCCAATCACATTTTTTAATTTTTTTTTTACTGGAGCGAGTGTTCAGAGCAAATTAAAGGGAAAGGGGAAAGCTCCACTCTTTTAACCTCGCTTCATTCCACAGACTCGCAACACCCCCTCTGTGCTCCGATCCTGGGCAGGAAACTTTTATTGAACTTCTCTACCCCAGGCTTTCGGCTCCTACCTGTCTCTGTGTTGTAGACAAGGAACCATTCCTTTCTAAGATTTAACACAATAAGATGAAAATGGCCAAGGGCAGTCTTTCCAGTCTCTCGGTGGAAAGATTAATGGTAGAAACAATCATTTAATGAAAAGTTAGGGAAAAACATCTAGTGCAGGTAAACATTACCCAGGTGAATGTGCTCGGCAGCTGCTTGCTCTTTGTAATCACAACATTCACAACCATTATTACATTTTTTTCTTTCATGACATGGAAGAACAGTAAGGGAGGGGGGTCTCAGAATCAGCCATCTCGCCATTTGAAGTTGGAACAACAGCAATATAGTTCATTCATTTGTTCAGCCTTATCCATTCATTAAGCATCCACTAGATTTTACACACCTATTTGTTCCATCTCCAATTTTACTCTTACACGTTCATTCGGTGGCCTTCCTCTATTCTTCTGTGATGCCTTCTCCATGTCTCTGCAACGCATTTATCACTACATGTTGCAACTACCTGGTGACATGGTTGTCCTCTATGTTGACAGTGGACTGGGGTACTTGTTGGGGCGATGACACATTCTATTCTCCTCCACATACTCAGCACCTGGGCCAGGTGTTCAATAATGAATGGCAACATGTGTTCAATAAAATAATACGACCTCGCCTGATAGCTACTCTCCCAAGGCCTACACTGAGAGTCGACGGGAAAGGTTGGACACTTCTGAGGAATTATGAAATTGAAAGGAAAAGCCCATTCTCTAAAACTGAAATATCAGGGTGCTCTTTAAAAGCTGCTATTAGGCCCTGACCGGTTTGGCTCAGTGAATAGAGTGTCGGCCTGCAGACCGAAAGGTCCCAGGTTCAATTCCCGTCAAGGGCATGTACCTTGGTTGCGGGCACATCCCCAGTGGGAGGTGTGCAGGAGGCAACTGATCGATGTTTCTCTCTCATCGATGTTTCTAACTCTCTATCCCTCTCCATTCCTCTCTGTAAAACAATCAATAAAATATATATAAAAATAATAAAAGCTGCTATTAGATTTTTTCTAAAAGCACCAGGAGGAGATGTAGAGATCACCTGGGAGACTCCACTCCTTCCTCTGCCCTCACCAACATGTAGAAAAATGGAAGCTATAAAATCTGCTTAAAATCATGCAGCTTGTTGGCAACTGAGTCATAAGAATAAAGGTTGTCGGATGCCCTCTGGTTCACATGCCCTGAAACACAAAGCTGACCAACTGTGCAAGACGTACCCTCCAAGCACTAACTTCTGCTTTCAGATGTGCAACTTTGTGTTGCAAATCAGAGAAGAAACATCTCCTGCGTGTTGTGGTTTAGATAAAGGTTTGTGCAAATAAAGTTTGTCCTTCAGTTAACCTGTTCACATCTGGCAGGCACACACACACACCAATGCAAACATCACTTCTTCAGTGAAATGTTTACTTATTATCTACTCATCCCCACACCAGATCAGATTCCCCATTATACACCTGCAGGGCATCCCATCATGTCACAATTTGAAGACTTATCACAATTTAAAGTGACTACCATATTTGTGGGACTATGCAATTAACATCTGTGAGCTGTCTCCCCATTAGATTAAGAGGTCATAAATGATGCCTCTAGGACAGGAGTGGGGAACTTCAGCTCCATTTGGTCTGGCCCTACCAAGGCATTAGGGCTGAGTTAATTAAATGTTTGAACAAATATAGCAGGCTAATTTTTAATCTTTATTGTTGAAAGTACATATGTCTCCTTTTCCCCCACATGGACCCCTTCTGCTCCCCGCTCCCAGGCTTTCAGCACCCTATCGTCTTGTCCATGGGTGATGCATATACACATCAAGTTCTTTGATTGATCTCTTCCCACTCACTCCTGCTTTCCCTCTGAGATTGACAGTCTGTTAGCGGGCTAATTTTTAAGTAGATAATTTTGTAAGGCCCTCGAATGATGTTATAAATATCCAAATGGCCCTTTGGCAGAAAAAAAGGTTCCCTACCCCTGCTCTAGGGATAAGACGCATGCTAAAAGCACACCCTAACCCATCTTTTCTTCACAATACCTACCTGGGAGTACAGACAGCATCAGTGTAAGCATATCAAAACTACTTCATCCAATCTGCCTCACTACCTGGTGTGGGTCCTTCAAACTCAATTCAAGACCTCCTCCCCTAGGGTTCCAGGGGTCTGAGGTTGTGTCCGCCATGCGCTCACACTTGAGTCCTGTTCGCCCTCCTTAGGCATCTCACACTTTGTCCCTGTTGGGTACTGGCTCCCTGCGCAGGGTGCTGCCGGGGCCTCTGTGTGCCTCAGGCCCACCTTGGAGTTGTCACACCTAATCCGTGGGTCCCAGTCATGGAGACTTAGTCAAACTCTTCTCTTACTTTTTTCTCCCAGCCCTGTTCCCTAGGACTCAACACTGGAGTCTTTCAGGGTTGGCGGAAAAGCCAAACCCCAGTCTGAAACGAAAGGCTTAGATCAAGCTTGTGCTCCTCCATACCCTTTGCCAGAAGCCTCCCTGGTGGCTCATGTCAATAGACCCCTGTAGGGCCTACCAAATGGGCCTTCCTGTCAGCCCAGGCTTCTGTGCATTTAAGAGCAACACAACCAAGTCTCAATCTTGGACCCCTGCCAAATCCAGAGCCAACATTGAATGCCTGAGTGGCTCATGGGGATGAGACCCGCCTCCTGCACCCATCCTACCACAGCTACAGGGGACTTAGAGGCAAGGCTTTCCGGGACCGGCCTTTGCAGCCAGGGACGCTTCATGACTTACAGCGCCTGGCAGAGTCATGATGTGACTTCTGGACGGAGGCTGAGGACACAGACATGCCAACTGAACCTTGGCTCTGACACTTGCCGGATGTGTGAACTTCGGCAAGTTTCTCAGCCCCTGTGAGCCAAAGGTTCCTGATCCATAGCCCAGCACAATCTCTATCTCTCAGGAAAGTTTATTAAAATTAAACAAAAAGAGGGAGACACAGCAAAATAGCGGCATAGGTAAACACCGTAAATGCAGCCGTGCACAACTATTTCAAAATAACCACGAAAAGAAAACACGGACACCACCCACACCCACAGGAAGGCTGGATGAGTGAAAATCCTACAACTAGAAAGAGACTGAGACTCAGAGGAGTGGTGGAAGCAAAGTACAGAGGTACGGAGGCGCATGCACGGGGAGAGGGGAGAGGGCTGGTGCCGGAGGACGTGGTTCTTTTTCAAACTGGAAGGAGCTACAAGCTCCTGGTGACTCTGAACTCCAGTTCCAGGCGAGTTTCTGGGGACCCAGACACACACCCGGAGAAGGGGGACTGACTGGCACCGGGAGAAAATCCAAAGCGGGTTTCTCTCAGCGTTGCTTGCAGCAATTACCGTGGGACATAGAGACCCAGTGTCTCTTAGCACAGGGCTGAGAATCGGCCATAGCTGTTTGCTCTGCCCTGTAAAATCCCCGAGGCCCCGCCCCTCCCAAGCTGCCTCAGAGGCTTTTGCATATAAAAGGCTGAGTAGCCTAAGGCAAAGGCTAAGTCAACACCCCCTTAGAGATACAAGAGCCAGCCTCACCCAGTGGTCAGAGTGGGACCATCCTAAATAAAACTCAGATCCACAAGGGGCACACTCGGGGCAGATGCAGTGAGCACAAAAGCCCCACTGAAACAACTCTTGCCCCATAAGGGTGTC
>PVJC01018133.1:0-31691 GCA_004026665.1 Murina feae | reverse complement strand
GATCAGGGAGCAGGAAAAGGCTGGCCTGACCACGAGGCGGGGTTTTCCCTGCTTTCTGGTGGCTGGAGGAAGATGGGCAGTAGGCAAGCTTGGGAGGCAGGCCACACCCAGCCCTGGCCACGCTCAAAAAAGAGAACAACATGCAGGGGAGGGCAAGAGTCTGAGAGATCAACATAGAGGGGGTGCCTGCTCCAAGCCTTGATGGTGTGCCTGGAGCAGGTCCCCAGCAGGTAGACACACACAGGAGGACTGCTCCGAGCCTCAGATGCGGCTGGGGGCAGGTCCCCAGTGGTGACACACACACACACAAAAGGCGCCTGGCAGACTGGGGCCGTCATAGGACATCCACTGAGGGGTCTCAGACTGTGAGAGGGCACAGGCCGGGCTGAGGGACTCCCTCCACCCCGAGTGCACAAATTTTTGTGCACCGGGCCCCTAGTAAGGAAATAAACACAATGTTAATTTGCATCAACACATTTCTGTTCAAGTCACTTTGAAAAATGGTGCTGGAGCGGGAAGCACAAAAAAGTACATCTTGGTGTGAGCTGGGAAGTGACCTGATGCAAAGCTTAACACCTACATCACTTATTCTTTCATCTTGGTCCACAGTTAATTAGTAGCTTGGTATTTTATGACTTCGCATTTGCCCCTCTTCCTTTACCCTCCATCTTTTCTTACTGCTCTCCTAAGTATTTCTGAAAAACAGAACGCATACTCAAATCAAAGGGATTTGCTAGTAAATCTAATTAACTAGAAACACTATTATTTTTATGTTTGCCCCATACAGTTGGCAAATCTTCCTTCTGGGTGGTATGAAATTTATCTGTAGCTCTCCATCCAATTTACGGAGACTGACACTAAGGGGCAACTTCCCATCAGTCCTCATCAATGCTACAGTAACGATCTTAATACAGAGATCCCATCCTGCCTGGTGCTCAGTTGTCTCTAAGAAATCCAACTGCTGTTTCAGTAGCTGCTGGTCTGCCTTTCCGTGCCCAAGTGTGCCTGCATTACTTACCCTGAAATTCTCAGGTTGCATAGTGTAAGGCTCTCGCTTACTTACCCAGAGAGGGGACGTTTATTTCTCCAAGCTCTCGGTTTTCATTGTTCTTTCTTTCTCTTGGATGTCTCCCAGTTTATGCCTTTACTTCCAGGCATAGGGTTATTACTAGTCTCCAACAGAGGTATTTTTTTCCCCAGCCCAATCTGCTGATTTATTGTCCTTTCAATTTTTTCCATGGCACATTTGATAAAAATAATAATTGCAATCAATCAGGATCAGGCTATGTGCCAGGAATTGGCTAGTTGTTTCACACACAATATATTTAAGCCTTACCAATAATCCTGCAAAGTAGGCATTTATTATTCCAGTCGAACAGTAAGAAAACAAAACTCAGAGAGGTTAAGTAACTTGTTACAAAGTGAACAAATAGGGAACCTAGTTTGAACCTTACATTTCTTGACTCTGAATGTTAGACTTTTTCCAGGTTATCATTGTGCTATTTCCTGGGGGAACAATGAAGAACTTGTTCGATATTTATAGCTTTTTGTTAAATTAACGAAGAAATGAACATGTGGAATCTCCTGTATACTTTTAGTAAAATCCTCAAAGATCCTATAATTTGCAACTAGTAATAGACTTGCTCATTGGCCATAAGCAATTAGAAAATGGAACAATAGGAATAATTCCTCTATTTTCAGACACTGGACAAAACAGAATTGTGTTCTAGGAGAGAAGGTAAATGGATGAGATGAGCTCCACAATCAATTCAGCTTTCGGCCTGGAGGCTTTATCCGAATGTGGGGCAGGGAGAGGGAGCTCAAGCAAAGTTTTTGAATTTCAATGAGTTGAAGAAACAGATAGACATTTGGGGAGAGGTAAGTGATTTAAATTGCAGAATAGAGAACCCTGATGGAGGGAAGTAAGCCAAGAAAGAGGTCCAGAAATGTGCATAAAAGTCCCCTTGAATCTGGTTGAATCCTCTCCTGTGCATGTGTACAGTGGGACTCTCTGCAGTCAAGTAAAGAACAAGTATTCAGCAAAGAATATGCTCCAAGGAGTTGTATGATGAACAATTTCTGGAGCCCACAAAGGGCTGGGTGTTCTGAAGAGCCAGAGGGCAGAAATCTTATGGAATATCTAAGATATTCTGTACAGACCACACAAGGTTCATGCTATAATAGCAGAATATAAGGGTAGTCTACACTTACCCTTATAAAGCTTCACACAGCCCTGAAAGCATCAATCTGATTCATAAGCAAATTAAGTGCCTGACAAAACAAACTTTCACACTTTTTAAAAAATTTTTTTGCTTTATTGCTCCAAGTATTACAAAGAGTAGTACATATGTCTTTTTTTTTGTTCCCCCTTACCTTCCTCCATCTTTCCCTATCCCCCAGTGTCTTGTGTCCATTGGTTATGCTTGTATGTATGCATACAAGTCCTTTGGTGGATTGCTTTCCCCAAGCCTCCACAACCCTCCCCGGCCTTCCCCCTGTAGTTTGACAGTCTGTTCAATGCTGTCTGCCTCTGTATCTATTTTTGTTCATCAGTTTATAATGTTCTTTATTATCCATACATGCGTGAGATCATGTGGTATTTCTCTTTCTCTGACTGGCTTATTTCACTTAGCATAATGCTCTCCAGTTCCATCCATGCTGTTGCAAATGGTAGGAGTTCCTTCCTTTTTACAGCAGAATAGTATTCCATTGTGTAGATGAACCACAGTTTTCTAATCCATTCATCTGCTGTTGGGCACTTAGGCTGCTTCCAAATCTTAGCTATGGTAAATTGTGCTGCTATGAACATAGGGATGCATATATCCTTTCTGACTGGTGTTTCTTGTTTCTTGGGATATATTCCTAGAAGTGGGATCACTAAGTCAAATGGCAGTTCCATTTTTAATTTTTTGAGGAATCTCCATACTGTCTTTCATAATGGCTGCACCAGTCTGCATCCTCTCCAGCACTTGTTGTTTGTTGATTTGTTGATGATAGCCATTTTACAGGTGTAAGATGGTACCTCATTGTTGTTTTGATTTGCATGATGATTAGTGACTTTGCGCATGTTTTCATACGTCTCTTGGCTTTCTGAAAGTCCTCTTTTGAAAAGTGTCTATTTAAGTCCTTTGCCCATTTTTTGATTGAATTGTTTACCTTTCTTTTGTTAAGTCTTGTGAGTTCCCTATAAATGTTGGAGATTAAACCCTTATCAGTGATAACATTTGCAAATATGTTCTCTCTCCCATGCAGTAGGCTTTCTTGTTGTTTTGTTGATGGTTTCTTTTGCTGTGCAGAAGCTTTTTATTTTGATGTAGTCCCATTTGTTTATTTTCTTTTTAGTTTCCAATGCCCTAGAAGCTGTATCAGTGAAGAAATTGCTTCAGCATATGTCTGAGATTTTGTTGCCTTTGGATTCCTCTAGTATTTTTATGGTTTCCCTTCTCACATCTAAGTCCTTTATTCATTTTGAGTTTATTTTTGTGTATGATGTAAGTTGGTGGTCTAGTTTCATTTTTTTGCATGTGTCTGTCCAATTTTCCCAACACCATTTATTGAAGAGACTGTCTTGACTCCATTGTATGTTCTTGCCTCCTTTGTCAAATATTAATTGAGCATATAGGTTTGGGTTGTTTTCTGGGTTCTATATTCTATTCTATTGATCTATGTCTGTTCTTGTGCCAGTACCAGGCAGTTTTGAGAACAGTGGCTTTGTGATATAGTTTGATATCTGGTATTAAAATCCCACATACTTTGTTCTTCTTTCTCAGGATGGCTGCTGTTATTCGGGGTCTTTTTTTATTCCAGATGAATTTTTGGAGAGTTTGTTCTAGGTCTGTGAAATATGTCATTGGTATTTTAATGGGGAGTGAATTGAATTTGTAGATTGCTTTGGGTAGTATGGACATTTTAATGATGTTGATTCTACCAATCCAAAATTATGGTATGTTCTTCCATCTGTTTATGTCTTCCTCTATCTCTTTTTTTAACATCCTGTAGTTTTCTGAGTAGAGGTCTTTTACCTCTTTAGTTAAGTTTATTCCCAGGTATCTTAATTTTTTTGGTGTGATGGTAAATGGGGTTGCTTTTTTACTCCCAAACTTTCACACTCTTTAAAGGAAAACAATAAAACCCAGATATTCAATAATGTAAAATTTATCATGTCCAGCATCAAATAAAAATTTAGTAGGCATGCATAGAAAAAAAATGTTATCTATAACTGGAAGAAAAGTTGATCAGTAGAAGTCAACCTAAAAGATACAGAGATAATGAAATTACCAGACAAGGACTCAAAAACGATTATAAACATTTTCTTATTTATTTGATTGATTTTAGAGGGAGAGAGAGAGAGAGAGAGAAAGAGAGAGAGAGAGAGAGAGAGAGAGAGAGAGAGAGAGAGAGAGAGAGACACCAATTCTTTTCCCTTACTTTTAATATTTGATATGAGAAGTATTGGTGGTATTGGCCTTCATTTTAGTTTTTGGGTTATAGAATTCCCAGATGGAACTGACTGATGGATATGGTAATTGATGGGACTTTATACCTCCTAGTTTTTAAAAAATAAGATGAAAGGATCTTTGCATTAGAAAAAGGTTCATTATATTATGTACAATCACAATTCTGTTATGAATGAAAGCTAAAAATGGCTAAAAGGTTGAGAGTGGATGTGGGTATTTAAAAGGTTGAATTGAAGGTCATTGCTCTTGTTTCTGCTCCTGGTGTTGTCTCTGGCAGATGGGAGTGTCTGTGTACTGCAGCCACCTTTGGTAGATGTAGCCCCAATGGAAATGGTGGGCGATGGCTGGTGGCAGGCAGAGGTCATGGGATTCAGGGCCACAGAACTGTAGCTGAGCCTCACGGGGTAGCTGCAGCGAGCAGTGAGTATGCTCCTGGGCTGTGCTTATACCACGTCCTTCCTTTGGGGCCTCCAGCTCTGTGAGTGTTGGCAGCTTCCTGCAGTTACTGATCTCTCTGAGGATATTTTTATCCTTTTCACTTCCTTTGCCCTGAACTGCTTTTGGAAGCAGGTTTCTATGTTACCCTTATCCCCAATGTCTCCATCCCCTATTTGAAGTCACCAGTGTGGTTTTGATATTCCTAACAAGACCCTGACTAATATAGGGGACATGAGAGATTTAAGCAGATTTAAGGCCTTCTAAAGAGTTCCCTCATTCCAAAATAGAATTGACCAGCTTGTACAGTGCTTAGCACACCCCCATCTCTTTGGCCACCCCAGCTTCCCCACTCCCAGGTTTCTGAGTGTGTTTAAACAGACAATACATGCCTCACATTCAAAATGTTCAAGCAGAGTGCACTTATTAGGTAGTGGGTGGTTCTTATGACCTCAAATGTCCCTTCCAGTCCTAATATTTTAGAATGTTGGCTTTCACTCTGTGGATCACCGTGAGATGCTATAGATTTTTTTTTGAAAGGGACTCATATTCATTTAGACACAAGAAAATGTGTGCTGAAAAATGCCTACTATCTCAAAGTATTAAATATTTTTTATATAATTGTATTAAATACTCCAAGGGTTAATAGAATATGAATTAATTTATATCACCAGATCTGTTCATTTAGTAATTAGTAAAATACAAATTAATTTCATGAATACACAGCTGTTTTTATAATTGCAGTTTTAAAAATTAATATACACCAATAACAACTTTTCTTACTATAACACGGAGTAGATCCATAAATTTTTATATTTAAAAGTGGGCACTTTTACCTGAAAGGGTTGGAAACCACAAGATTAGAGCTCTGACTTTGGAACATGGCATCATTTCAAATTCAAGTGCCTCAGTTTCAAAGTCCTAAAACCTGCAGTGTTTGGAGGATAATTTTCTGGGATCCGTCTTTGATTAACAAGATTTTACTTATTTAAACTATAGTATTACTAAGTAACTCAGATTTAATGTACTTAGGTCATTTGGGAATTCCATGACATATAGGCTTTTTGTTGGCAAGATAATTAATTTTTTGAACAAGTGTAGTTTTTGTTTCCTTCTCAAAAGGAAATTTTAATTCTTCCCTAGGAACCTGGGGAGAAAACTTTGAAAACTTTGTGAAATAGGACTCTAAGATGAATTTAAGATCTAGCCCTTGGGTTTTTTGTTCGTTTTTTTTTTTCATTGTCAATACAAGTGCTGGCATTTTATGATGACAGATTCACTAACATGGACATTTCTGTCACAAAAATATCTAGTGACAGTGTATTGTGATTAAAAAAGGGAGAACTAATGTTTATTGGCAACCTACAAAGAATAAGATGCTGAAACACACACACACACATACACACACACACCTTTATTTGGCCAGGGCTAGATAATTAATAGCTAGCAGGGGCAAGACCACCTAAATAGATGTATAAATAGATGTATGTTTGTTTAAGAGCTAGATTTGATAAAGAACATGTGGCTTTGAATCTCAAGTCCATCGATAATGGGACTTTGATATAATCACCACCTCTAGCCTCAGTTTCCTCATCTGTATAATGGGAATAGTGATATTGCCTCTATCATAGGATGGTTTGAGAATTAAGTAAGGCAATGCATATAATGTACAAAGCCTAGTGTCTGACACATAGCGACCATTCTAATAATTAGCTCCTACTATTTTTATAATACACCATTTCCTTAAAATGAGAATTAGTAAAATTGATGTTTTGATCTAATTAGTCACTAGCAACTAAAGTCGTGTGACTCTCAGGATGTCACTTTAAAGCTCTGACCTTCAGTTTTTCATGTGTAAAATGGAGATAATTCATCCCCAGCGACATTCGAAGGTTGTTATAAAAGAATTAAGTGAGATTAAGAAGGCAAAATGCTCTGTGCCCAAATGTCAGTTGTTTTATATATATATTAAAAAGTGTGTCTATATTCAGAGCTTCACCTTCCTTAGAGTTCATCTGTTTTAAGATTAAGGTGTTGCCTTGATTCAATTTCTGATTTATTTACACGTCTTCTTATATAAGCTTGAGTGTCTCCAGGAAAAGGATGTGCAAGCTCCGTTTGAAATTCATTTCCGATGTCAATATTTCCTCTTTATTTCACAGAAATGCTCCATTTAGCAGTAGAACAAAATGGACACTTTCTCACCATTTGTTTCTCCAGAAAAAGGAAGGGACAGTCACTGGGAGTCCCGAGGTGACGTGGAGGATGTTTCTTGTTATCTTCAAACTCATCCCGGTTGACAGGAGAGGCTGATTTATGCCGCCACTCAGTTCTATTAGTAAGACGCTGCACCGCATTCAGTGATTTTCCAGGCACCTGAGATCCTTATGGAAAGAGGTGCATCGTGGATATAAATATAAAGACAGAAATAGCAACTTTCCTTTCAATTGAGTACAACGAGTTGTTCAGGATAGCCAAAAGGAACTGGATCTGTGGAAGCTACATTATATTTTAAATGATTCATATGAAGCTGGAGGACATGTTCCTCTTGCAAATACATGTCTAAAGTAATTTGTTAATCTTAGAATCCTAAAATTTTCCTCTGATCTAAGCCTTTTTCCTCTTCCCTCTGGGTTTAGGGCCTCATCCTTTTTCACTCAGGCTCCTAAAGGCAACCCCTAAAATACCTGAGCGCCATTATAATCCAATGTCCACCTTGTTGCCAAAAGAACATTTTTCAGACACAGCTCTGAGCATGCTACACTTCTAATTTCTCCCCATTCCTTCAGGACAGAAACACACACTTCTTGCAATCAGTGCTCACAAGAAATATCAGCATTCTCCATCCCTTCCAGAACCAGCTTCCTTGTGCTGTGATTTTGTGAAGATTTCCTTGCCTGCTGCCCCTCACCCCCTGCCATGTTCAGCTCCCCCGATTCCATACTTTTGTAGCACATAGTACTCTGGCATCTCTGAGAGCCCCACTTGTACCCACCTTGGCCTAGCATCACCCACTCACTTGCTCCACCGTCCCACCATGATCCCCACTCTCACTGGGGCCCATCGAGACTGGCAGGGCCTTCACTGCCACCTGCTGCCAGTGCTGCGACGACACCTGCCATGTTCCAAGCCATGCCCTGGTGGTCAGTGCCCATCATAGCAAGCGGTTGAACTCCCGATGGAGGGTACAATTTGCATATTAGGCTTTTATTATATAGGATAGTTGTTCCACAGCAACCAATTGCATACTCACTTAAACAACAAATCTCTACAAAATGTCACATTTTATTAGTTTACATGATATTTAATTAGGTTTTATATTTACTTTCAGAACTACAACTAGAATACGAGTATTGGAATAAATATAACTGCCTTTGATCAGCATATCAATGTTCTGGTGAGAGCTAAGCTCCTAGCATGCTCGAGCCCCATTCACTAGCATTGGGCATCTCTGTCATGGGCATAACCCCATCTTTTACAAAACAGCTTGGAAGCTATTACTTCTGTCAGGTCAAATAGATAAAGGTTTTTATTCTACTCTACTATTGTTTGGATTTAGGTAGCATTTATTAGGTTCTTTGCAATAATAATTTCTTATTTATATGTTCAGTGGCATTTTCAAGGTACATTTACTTATAATATATATCCTAGTCTTTTGGAATCATGCTGAATATGCCATTTTCTCCTTTTGACAGATGAGGAATATAATTTTCAGGCAGGTTGAAATGACTTTCCTAAGATCACACAGCTGGAAAATAACAAGAGTAGAGACTAGAACCCTCTTTCAGGAAGAGGCCAAGCCCAGGGCTCTTCCTCCTTCCCTAGGTGCTCCCTCAACAAACCAGGCTAAAGGAACTCCAAAGACTGTTTCAGCTCTAATGTGCTCAGATTCTGTGATATATTAGCAACATCCTGTGTGCATCACCCATTCTACTGCTAAGAGGTAGCCATCCCTTTATAGTTCTGTGGCAACTGGCTTGACATGGAGGGGAGCAGGAGATTAAGTAGAGGGGCCAATTAGTTTCAGATTGGTTGGGCAAATGTTTCAAAACATCTTTGAGTTTGTCCCTCTCTCCTCTGATGAATGGCCCTTGCCTGTTTTTGACAGATTGATCCTGAGTGCTGGGTATTTTTCTCTCACCACATTAGCTGCCAGTTTTCCAGGCGATCCCCCCAGGACCGAGATGAGGTGAGAGGTAAGTTGTTTGTAAGTATGACTTGACTGAGTTATGCAACCAGCCTGAACATTCAGAAAGCCCTTCTGTGCTTGGAGCCTGCTTTCATGTCTCGAAAATCCTGATTTATTTTAGGACAGGGAAAATTCGAGCCAGCTTGCAGAGTGGAAATTAAAATCTAAAAACTATGTATGAAAATCGAACATTTCAAATGGCCTGGTTTAAACATCACCCTGCATCGTTGATCAAATGTAAAAGTTCTTGAAAAGAAGCAGGGCGATTTATGACTAGGTGTAGGACTGGGGAAAGGCTTGGTGAATATTTATGGGTAACTTCAAGGAATTCCACGGACTATACTTGAGTCTGTTTTTGTACCTGCAAGTTTCTGCTTTGGAGATTTCAAGCCTGCAAATGCTTATGGATTGAAAAATATTTTGGTTAGGTTGTATTCTGTTAACTTCTGAGTTTTGGGGGGTGGGAGAGAGACTAGATATATTTATTTGGACACATATATCATACTGTATGGAAGTATGGATGCATATGTTTTTATTCCCTTATATTTATGTCTGTCACTTTCTTGAGGACCTTTTTAAAAATTATCTCCATGTCCCCAGATGTAATATAGTCCCTGGAAAATTGGAAACACCCCATCAATGCTCTACTGATTCATACTGTTGAGTTAACGTTTGTTGAGCACCTCCGTGTGCTAAGTCCTGTGCTAGCTGCTGAAGGAGCTGCAGAGACAAATGGGGAAAGTGAAAATTGTAAAAATAAACTTTATCTTAAAACTTGAAAGAATATAATTAAAAATGCAAAGCATAAAAACATCGATATTTACAAATTCATTTTTTTTTCAACTTTCAGTCCACAGGTGCTGATCATTTCATATACACATCTCAGGTGTGCTGGGAAGGAAAGTGCAGAGAGGGCATCTGAACAGATTTTCCTTCTGGCTGGTGAAGAATGAGATGTTCACCTACAGCACTGACTGATGGGTGGGTTGGTGATAATGGTGTCAACACCATCAACAGATTCCAAGACACGGTTTTGGGTATTTCCATGTAAATTTTTTTTCTTTAATCTTCCCAAATGTTTTGTAGGACTGGCATTATTATTATAGTTTCTAAAATGCTATTCCTCTTCCTAAAAGATCTTTCTTCCATTTCAATCTGTTAAATGCTCCTAATCTTGCTTTTGTTAAAAGAAAGTATTTTTTTTTATTGATTTTAGAGAGAAAGGGTTAGGGATAGGGGAAGAGAGAGAGAGAGAGAGAGAGAGAGAGAGAGAGAGAGAGAGAGAGAGAAACATCAATGATGAGAGAGAATCATTAATTGGTTGCCTCCTGCACGCCCCCTACTGAGGATTGAGCCTGAAACCCAGTCATGTGCTCTGACTGGGAATTGAACCATTGCCTTTTGGTTCCTAGGTCAATGCTCAACCACTGAGTCACATGGGCCAGGTGGCACTCAATCTTTCAAGAGCCAACTCCAATGACACCCCTTCTGTGATTCCTTTTCTCTATTTCAACCAGACATTTAGGCTCCTTCCTTTCTGCTTCTTTTTGTATTCTTGGAGCATTGCACTTAAGCAATTGTACTGCAAATAAAATTCTTTGTGCAAGTTAGACTGTGAACTCCTCTAAGCATCACAAAAGTAGAACTTCTACTTATCTAGCTTCTACCTGGGATTCTAGGAGCTGTTTAGGCCACCTCCTATACCTTTTCATTCCTCACCCAATGAGTCACCAACTTTCACATTTTACCCCCAATTAACTTGGGGCCCCAGAACTCTTCCAACCTAAATTGCCATCACTTTAGTTCTCATCAATCCTGTGTTTCTTCAGGCTTTGGTGACAACCTCCTAACTAGTCTCATTGCTTCTGCTGTTATGGGTTATGTTTTCCTTCCAAAAAAATGTCCAGTCAATGTCCATTTCGGCTCTAATAAAATCCACAGCCCTTGGAGTCACATGCAGGGCCCTGCGTAATCTGGCTCCTCCCCAGCTGCTCAGCCCCATTGTGTCCCCTTGTTCACTGCTCTTCACATAGCTTGGCCTCTCCTTTGCCAAGTGCTTTTCTACTTCATGCTGTTCCCTCTGCCCAGAATGATCTTCCTATTACTCTTTGCCAAGCTAACTCCTGCTTAATCTTCAGAACTTAGCACACATGTCACTTTCACCAAGTGAGCTTTATTGAGCCCCAGGTCTTCTTCGGAGTTCTATTCTTTTTCTTTGTAGCATTGATCTAAACTTGTATATATGTATGAATGCATGTATGTGTGTATTTACCTGATGTCTGGGCATGCAAGACTTGTTGGGCAACAGATGTACCCATTTGTTTTCTCACTATTACAGGTCCAATACTAAGTTAGTTTCTGAGAGTACAGTGGGTATTTCGTACATGTTTATAAAAATTTAAATAAATGAATCATATAAACTACATTCTTCAAATGTGACTATCACACCACTACTACGGAATGGGCCCCTGACTTTTGTTTAGTGTGTTTCTTCTTAGTAAACCTAACTAAAAATGTTTTTTTATTTTCATTTCCATTGGTTGTAAATTTCCTTTGATTCCCACCTTCCCCTCACCTAACAGCATTTGGAAGGTGCCTATGGCCCTCTTTATGAGACACACCCACCTGAAATGGCCCCCTCTTCTCTCATGCACCTGTAAGTGCTTCATCCCTGCACTCACCTGTCTCCCAAGCCCCAAGTGAGAATGGATCTGTCTCTTCACTTTAGAGAGGGCTGCTCAGCAAGCCATTTTAGCCCCATTTCAAAGTGAAAGCGAAGCAAGAGAGAAGTGAGGTGACTTGGGTGAGCTAGAGCAGGGTCCCTGTCAAAGAAGATGGATGAAAATGTCAGAAAAAGTGCAGAGGGATTCAAACCACATGCCTGGTCCAGGATGGCAGCAAGGCTCACTACAGGTCCCCACATTTAGCACTCTGCCCCTGGTTTGAAGTGCCCTGGTCTTCTGAGAAGGGAGCACAAACACAACTAACTTGCTTCCAGCAAAGAAATTCTCACTCAGATTATTTTCCAAACAGCATTTGTATTTGAAAAGACCTTGCCAAATGAACACACACACACACACAATGTTTTCATATATATACACACCCATACATATATCTTTTGTATTTCTGGCCATGTGACATTATAGTTTTTATTTTGTGGAAAGTTTAAAGTTATTTTTCTGTAACTCCTTCACCTTCCTGCGCTGAGGTAGAGAGAATTTTCACATTTTCCAGCCAGTCTTAATGGAGCAGAAACAATCAGAGGTGCTGCTGTGCCTGTATGTGCTGGAGGAGAGGGCAGAGTTGCAGCAGGTGGGCTGAGCCAATGAAGTGCAGCTGGGAAACAGGAAACTGTAGAGAGATGTTGCCAGGTTGCCCTGTGCTGGAGCCCAGCCACGCTGTCCTGCGAAGCCCAGCCATGGTCTGCTTTCCTACCGACTTCTTCCCAGGCTGGAGATGCGGCTCTTACTTGGGCCTTCTTGCTCCCCGTGGCCCACATTGAACACTGTCTTCCTTGGGTAGGATGGAGCCAGTGCTGTCCTCATTCCTGCTTCTTGCCCCCTGGGTGCGGCTGTGCAGGCAGAATCAGCATCAAATTTAGAAAGATGTACCCTTCCAACCCCGCCATTATTTTCCCACTTTTGCAAGTAACCCAGGAGAGAGTTGCCTCTAAAGACAAACAAAACATCCTTAGTTGGTCCTAAAGAATCTGGGATAATCCTATATAAAAGGGTAATATGCAAATTGACCCTAACAGCAGAACCGCTGGGAATGACTTGTCACTATGACACACAGTGACCACCAGGGGGCAGATACTCAATGCAGGAGCTGCCTCCTGGTGGTAAGTGTACTCCCACAGGGGGAGCTCTGCTCAACCACAAACCAGGCTGATGGCTGCCAGTACAGCGGTGGTGGTGGAAGCCTCTCCCACCTCCTCAGGAGCGCTAAGGATGTCCAACTGCAGCTTAGGCCTGCTCTCCGCTGGTAAGTGGACATCCCCCAAAGGCTCCCGGGCTGCCAGAGGGATGTCTGACTGCCAGCTTAGGCCTGATTGCCTGGGGAGCGGGCCTAAGCCAGTAAGTGGATATCCCTCGAGAGGTTCCAGACTGCAAGCGGGCACAGGCCGGGCTAGGGACCCTCCCCCAGAGTGCACAAATTTTTGTGCACCGGGCCTCTAGTTTATTATAACTCGTTTTCTGTTTATTTCATTGTTACAAGCATGAGTCCATGTGATCTGCCTGTGACTCAAGCTCCATATTAACTTCCTGAAGGTTATCTCTGAATCTCATCTAAAAGACTTCTGTGGCTTCCCTCTGAGCCTTTGCTGAATCTATCCTTCCTATCCTTTGTCTCGAATGGCCTTCCCTGGGGCTTTCTTGTCATGACACATTTCTCTTGGCTCAATTCTAGTTCTCCTTCCTCTACCAAGAAGCGTGTTCTGAGGGCATGAGGGATAAGAGTCCATGCTCTGGCACTGGGATTTCTGGGTCTGAATTTTAAGTTATTCACTTGCTAGCTGTGCAACTATCTGCTTAATCTGTGCCTCAATTCTCACGTCTATAAAATGGGAATAATTTAAGTGTGTTTACCTTCAGTTTGTTTTGTTTATTTGTTTGTTTCCTATGCAACTTTTCTGTAGTTGGTACTGTGGTATACACGTATTTATGCTTTCTACCTTTTTCACTCCATTAAGTGTTTCAATCCTTTTTTTTTTTTTTAACATTGCTTGTTCTACATGGCAATTATTTTTAATGACTGGGCAATAGTTTTATTGAGAATTCTTTTTGTTTTTGTCATTACAAATGATAGTTTTTCCATATTTCAGTTGTATTTACGATAGACTCCTTAAAGTATGATTTTTGGGTCAAAGGGAGTGAATATTTTTTGATTCTCTTCTTTCCAAAGTTCAAATCAAGGGACTTTATTTTAAAAGTTAATAGTCTCATTCTTTAAAGAGGATATTTAAAACATTTCTGGTTATTTTTATGATTATTTTGTTCCTATGATTTTTGCTTTTTATGTATTTTTTTCTTGCTGTTTTCTAGATTTAGTACTGAGCTTGTTTTTATGATGTGTAAGTTAAGCACTTTTGTTTTTTACTCCATCAATTACTTTCTTAATGTTGAAATGCATGCTTAACTAATAATCAAAAGTAAAATCATACCAAAGTTTTGATATTTTATGCACTAAGAGTTTTTGTTGTATTCATTTGGACTTTTGAAATATCGCCTCACAATATTTTTTATCCTGGTAACTGAACTTCTTGACATCCACTTAAATTTTGCTCCAAGGCAAGCATCTCACTCCCTTCACCCAAATCCTGGCCCTGAGGCTCATCTCTGGTTCATTTCAGTACCTTTTGTCCTTAGCATGGTTCACACCTGGAAGGCATATGGCACCTCCTGTTTGTTTGTTGATGTGATTTATGATGCTACATCTTACATGTGGAGCTTTTGAAAGACGACTCTAGCTGATTGGCATGAATCACTTCCCTGTCCATAGAAACAGGCTTTCCCAGGCCCTCTGCTGCCTGCTCTCCGGGTAAATGAAGCATTTCTGAGCTGGAGGCTTTTGTAAATGTGCCTTAGAGCACTCTGTTTGATTATCCATTTCATTATGATTGCCTTCCCTTACACGAATACTATCTAAATATTATGATGAGAAATAAAAACAAAACAAAAATACTGAAAGATGAAAAAGGAAGACCAAAAATCCCTTCTTCTTTCTCCAGGCTTAAGCATTAAGCAAAAGTATAAAACAATTACAGTCTCACCTAATTGACTGCAGCTGTGCAAACAGACCAGCACACCAGGAGACGGTGTCCCCCATCCCACCCCATGAACATCTTGATATCTGGGTTTGTTTCACTTTTGCCCAAGGCAAGGTGTGTGTAGAAAGAATAAAACCAGGCTCACTGGTTGAGAGGGGACTGGATATAGCCTTTCTTAACAGTCAGACTGGAGTTTGAGCCTATGAGATTTGATTATTTTGAGGTTCCAGTTTCCAGGACTCCTTATTCACAGGAAAGGGGCCATCAGGCGTCAGGAGAAACTAGTGAATTTCAAAACAATGGTCTGCTTTTGAGGTTTCATCTGACTTGTAGGGGGTGGGAATTTTATGTTTGTTGATCATTGTGTGTCAGACTCTTCAAATTTGTTGTGTGATTAAGAAGTACAAATTGGCAGTTTCAAAATAATCATGTCAAGTACAGCGTAAAGAATACAGTCAATAATATTGTAATAATGATGTATGAGCCAGATGGGTACTGAACTTACCAGGGAGATCACTTCATAAGTCATATACATGTCTAACTCCTATGCTGTACACCTGAAACTAATATAGTGTTGAATGTCAACTGTAATTAAAAATAAAAATAAATGACTTTACTGTGATCTCATTTCATCCTTGGAAGCACTCTATAGATGAGATGAAGCGGTTTGAAATGGACAATGGCTGAAGGTTAAACAGCTTCTCTACCGAGTGGCAAGAGTTTGGGATTTGGACCTTAATTGTTGGACTCTGAAGTCCATGTTCTTTCTATGGAGCAGGGCTTCTTGGGATCCAGTTTCTGCCTTTCTCCTTCCTTCCATCTCCTACCTACTTTCTAAACCTCCAACCTCCTCTCCACTTTCCTGCTTTCAACTGCCCCATTTTCTGATCTGCCTCTCTCAGCCATGGGCTCACTTGTTAGCTGAGATTCTTTCTTAGTGCCGTGGAGGCTTAAAGCTAAAAGGAGTGACCAGAAAGGACCTGCACAAGTGGAGGAGTGCGTCAATCTTGGTGGTTTTGTAAGACGCTCACACTCTAGAAGAACACTTGAAACATAAGAAAGCACTAAATAACTGTCTTAAATAAATAAGCTTAAAGAACAACCAAAAGGACCTGGATATTTAATGAATTATTATGTTGATATCATGAATTAAATTTTTACTATAATTATTGTTAATGTTTTCCAAGATACTGGCATGATACATTACACTTTATATTTCTCAGTTGCATTTTAGTTAACAAAATAATGTATCTTCAGTTACCACAGTGTTTATTTAAAAATTCAATAAAAAATATTAAAGGTAGAACTACCATATGATCCAGCAGCTTCACCTCTGGGTATTTACTTGAAAAAAATAAAAACACTAACTTGGAAAAATATCTGTACCCCATGTTCATTTTAGCATTATTCATATTAGCCAAGACATAAAAACAACCTAAGTACCTATTGAGAGTTGTATATGTGTGTGTGTGTGTGTGTGTGTGTGTATATAATAAAAGCCTAATATGTTAAGTGTCTGGTTGTCCTGTTGCCCATTCAACTTATCAAAGTGTAATATACTAACGATATGCTAAGGTCACTCAACCGCTTGCTATGACGTGCACTGGCCACTACGGGGCAGATGCTCTAACCGATAGGTTACCTTGCTGCTGGGGTCCGGCCAATTGGGACTTAGTGAGATGGCCGAACACCCCCTGGAACCCTCCTGTGGTCCTTCCCCAGCTGGCCAACTTCCTGTGACCCCAACCCCCATCATGCATCAGTGGGGTCCCTCAGCCTGGCCTGTGCGCTCTCGTAATCCAGGCTGAGGCACTCCTTCCACCAAGTGTATGAATTTCATGCACTGGGCCTCTAGTGTGTGTATGTGTGTGTGTGTATTTAATGAATAATCAATATAATAATTCATTAAATATATATAATGCAATATTATTCAAAAGAATGAAATTCTGCAATTTGTTATTAAAAAATAAGGAAATTCTGCAATTTGCTATAACGTAGAAGAACATTGATGGCATTAGGCTATATAAGTCAGAAATCTGATCTCAATTATATGTGGAATCTAAAAAAGCCCTAACAGATAGTCAAAGAAACAAAAATGCTGAGCTCATAGACATGGAAAATAGATTGTTAGTTACCAGAGGTGAGTGAAATGGGTGAAAGTGATCAAAATGTACAAATTGTCAGTTGTAAAATAAATAAATTATGGGGATGGGATGTACAGTATGGTGATTGTAGTTAATAATACTGTATTGTATATTTGAAAGTTTCTAAGAGAGTAATCTTAAAAATCTCATCACAAGAAAAAGTAATTGTAACTGTTTTGGATGTTAACTACATTTTTTTTTGCAGTGATCTCTTCACAATATATACATATATTGAATCATTGTTTTATACTTGATACTAATATAATGCCGCATGCCAGATATATCTCAATTTTTAAAGACCCTCCCTGATGGGATTATGGGCAAGGGGAGAAGCCCAGAAGTGACTATGATGAAATCACTGGTACACTGGCAGAGGGCAGTGCTCAGCCTAAAGAAACTGTGGAGCATCCCTATTTGGCTTCTATTGAGAACAGCTCTGAGATATCCTAGTAAGCAAATGTGTGTGTCTGTGTGTGAAATGATAGAGAGACAAACTTCTCCCTAATGTGAGAGCTTTTCAGTAACTACAGCTACCCAAAGATGGAATGGGCCAACACACAGAGCAATGAGGTCTCTGTCTGCAACATTCTTTACAGAGAGCTCATATAGAGATCTGTTAGGAAACCTAGAGAATCAGTTTCTACTGCAATTTTGAAGTTCCCAGCTTGTGGATCCAAAGAATTCCCACTGCCCTGTAGAAAAGAAACAAGCAAGCAAACAAACAAACAAGTAGATAAGGTAAATAAAGACACCTTTAAAAAAGATTGGTCCAGAATAAGTCAGGCAGGTTAAAACATGGAAATTTATCTTCTTTATATTGGGCATTTAGATCTGTATGTGGTCTGGGCAAGCTGCCCGAATCCAAAGCTTTAAACTTGGAATCGGAATTTCTGGTTTCTTCCAAAACACTGATCAGCTATTTGCCCTTGGACATGTCCCTTACTCTCTCTGGGCCCAAGTTTTCTCTTATTTTAAAACTAGAGGTTCAGTGCATGAAATTCATGCATTTGGGGGGTCCCTCAGACTGGTCTGCACTTGCTCACAGTCCAGGATCCCTTGGGGGATGTCCGACTGACAGCTGGCAGTCGGTCATCCTTGGTGCTGCTGCGGAGGCAGGGGTTGCTCTCACCACTGCTGCTGTGCTTGCCAGCTATGAGCCCAGCTGAGCAGCACTCCTTCAAAGTAGAAGCTTTTACACTGAATGTCTGCTCCTTGGTGGTCAGAGCACATCATAGCAACTGGTCATTCCGATTGATTTGCATATTAGCCTTTTATTATATAAGACTAGAGGTCTGGCACATGAAATTCATGTGCAGGTATGGTCTCTAGGACTGGCCTGTGATCAAGGCTATCTCCCCTGGCTGCCCACAGCCAGTTGCAACCCCTGCCACCACCTACCCCTGGTTCTCCATTTGCCATTGTGTGATCAGAACCTGCCAGCCATGGAAAAGGTCTGAGAGGTGGTCAGTGCGTCTCATAATGACTGGTCGAGTGGTCATTCTGGTCGCTCAACCATTAGGGTCATTTTGCATATTACCCTTTTATTATATAGGATAGAGGCCCAGTGCAGGGGGCCAGCTGGCCTGCCCTGATGGGGGCCCTGGATCAGGGTGGGGGTCCCCTCTTGGGGGGAAGGGCTTGCAGGGGTGAGGGGCCATAGCATTTTGGTCTCTGGTCATTCTGGTCATTCCACCGTTTTGGTCGCTGGGCTTTTATTATATAGAATGAGGTGATTGAGACACCTAGTAGATATCTCATGTCCCTCTGAACTCTAAAGGCATTGATTCTGTGGTAGGGTGTGCCAATAATTGGGAAGAGTTTATACTCTCAGAGAGGGTGTATGTCAGCTGTGGGAGATAATAATGTAAAAGAACCGCCTGCAGATGGATTTCCTTCACACATGTCCCAGAGCCAGGTCAATGGTGGGGGTAGCTGTTACCATTTCTTCATGTCCAAGGGAACCCATGAATAGTGCCTTGAATCCTCAGTCCAAAGATCACGTTTGTATGGAAACATGACTTGCAGGCTTTGAACACAGCCCAAAGGAATGTTTCAGGTTTGCTCTTGGCAAAGCCCTTCTTTCCCTGCTCTCTAATGAAGGGTTGGAAGGCCAAGAGAGGCCTCACATGGCTCTTCTTGGCTGTTGCCTCCCTCTTTAAACAATGGCTGGATGAGTTCTGTAGGGAGAAAAGGAAACATATGGATTGAATTTCCCCCAACTGCACCGTGGCCTAGGAATGGATTGGAGGCTGGTGTGGGGGTGGGTAGAAAGGAACACTTTGGCACAGCATATTGGGAAATTTAGTGAAACCTGCATCCCCTAAGAAATGATGGGAGAGGGGCAGAGGATCAAGAACTAGCCAGGTGCACTCTGAATCGACCATAGTCAGGCAAGCCTTTACAGGGGACTCTTGGTAATGCTGGAGAAAGTGGAGTGACGTTATAATGGAAAGCAGGGAGAAGATGTGGTCACCACAAGGCATCCAAAATTGTTGGAGAGCCCTCAAGGGTCTGAATGTTGAGGGATCCTTCCTTAGGAAGGCAGGTCTGGCTGTATCCTGTGCCTTGTGCAATGGGCTTGGAAGTTTGGAATTTAATTAAGTTGAATCAGAACAGCATTAAATAATGTGTATAAATCCTACATCTCTTGCCAAATTAGTCAGGACTCATTAAATGGAGAGTTGTAATGGGGCCACTCTCATTGGCATTGCAGATACATTTGCATATGGTAATTTGGAGGGGGAGAAAGAGAGTTTGGATTGTTGGAGAGTTAGAAGTACATCTTAATGCTTTTGTATATGCTGTGCTTCTATTTATAAAGCCCTCTCATCCTTCTCTGTCTTTGTGACCAATCCTGCCTGCCCAAGTTCCTGCCACAGTGCCCATACTATCAAGGTCATGATATCCTAAGACTGTCAAGTGCTATAAATCTCCCCACCACGTGTACATGAAGTCTGGGAATAACATGTAGCTTTACATGTGCATCTCTTATTGCAGACAACCATGAGCATGGATTTTCTGTCTCTTAATTCTTAGCCTGGGCATTTATTTCTGCCCTACTGGTCCAGAGTGAAATCCTAAAAACTAAGCACTTTGTTGTTGGCCTGACTCCATACTGGTACTTATCATCTCTTCCCCTAGGGAACCTTGTGCCTGACTTCTATCATCTTGTTTAGAATGAATTTTTTCTAAAAAATTCATTGATGTGTGGCACCAAGAGCAGTAAATGTCCTGAAGCCTGTATGACATGGCTTGCCCCATTTATTCGTATTATATTCTCTCTGGTCTTGGACTAGATTAGACTGAAGCTTTCGCATCTCCCTGGGACTTGGTTTTGAATTGCCAGCTCAAATGAAGGAGAGGCGGACTCTAC
Source organism: Murina feae (assembly GCA_004026665.1). Classification (NCBI taxonomy): domain Eukaryota; kingdom Metazoa; phylum Chordata; class Mammalia; order Chiroptera; family Vespertilionidae; genus Murina; species Murina feae. The sequence continues at coordinate 11,323 of PVJC01018133.1, read as the reverse complement.
TGGCCACAGTCCTCTTCCCCAACTCCCAACATACTATGTCATGAATGAACTTATAATGTTACTGTTTTGGTCTGGCTTTATTCCCTCTCAGAGATGGGAGCTCCCAACATACTATGTCATGAATGAACTTATAATGTTACTTGTCCCGGAAGGTTATCTTTCTCCATTCAGGGAAAATTAGTGGGTTCCTTTCTCATGCTTCATATACCCACTTTGCATTTATTGTATTGTAATTACCCATGAACGACTTCACAGTACAGCAACTATGCATACTTCCTTATTAAACGATGAAAGTGACACAGTCCTATTATCATTCCTTGTTATCTACTAGAGGACATGGTGAGACAAAGAAGCTCAATAAAAGTTTCTTGAGTGTATGAAATATTTAGTTCAATGCTCTACTCTTACAATGAGAAAACTGACTTCAAAGAAGTTTAGTGACTTAACCAGATCCTTAGTGAAATCTTGTAGGGCAAAGACCATATCTGATTTATCTTTGCACTTCTGATGTCCAGCATAATTTCTGGCACATACAATCAATATATGTATTGTATTGAGTTGAAAAAGAATTCTTGAGACTACAAATCTTGTTGAGTATAAGATGAAGGCTGTAAACAGGTATTCTGGCTTTTAAGCTCTTGGCCTGTAGTCAGATTAAATCATAACCAAGATGCTCTAAGTGTTACTGAGAGAAAAAAAGGTGACAGGACAACATCTCTTAAATTTTAGTCTTGGCAGATAGTTCTTATCTATTTTTCCTTTTTACCGGATTACCGGATATCCCTCTTTATTGTCCTGTCCAAATCATGCAACACTTAAAATATGTGGTTGGCTTAACAATGAGCAAACTATTTCCTTTCTTTTTGATAAATATTCCAGATTTTGAAAACACCTCCAAGTACCAGTCTACAGTAAGATTTATTTACTACTAAGAGAAGACATCTATAAAAAGTAAAGTTTCTTCATGTTCCCTGAATGACTATTTCTGAAAATGCTAGGCACACACAGATGCTGAGAAATGTCTCCAATAAACAGGATTAAATACAAATAGAGGTGCTAGAACTGCATGCCAGAGGGCTGAGTGCAAATTATGGCTGCCTGTTTTCTCCTGCAGAGAAAAGGTCTAGTTAAGAGATTGGCAATCTTTCTGTAAAGAGCTAGAATATTTTACGTTTTAGGCTTTGCCAGATCTATATTACAACTACTCAACTCTTGTTGTAGTGTGAAAGCAGTCATAGACTATATATAAATGAATATGCATGGCTCTGTTCCAATAAAACTTTATTTATGGACACTGACATTTGAGTTCACACGATTTTCAGGAACTGCAAGACAGTATTGTTTTTTGCACTTTAAGAATGCAAAAAAAACCATTCTTATCCTAGAGTGTACAAAAATAGGCAGGCCTGATTTGGTTGGGGATGTGTGTTTGTCAACCCCAGGGCCAGTTAATAATAATCATAAATAATAACTTCAATTTATTTAATCTCTATTATGTAGCAAGCGTTATATGCATTTTACCAGCCATTTTAAAAAATAAACTTTAGCCCTAACTGGTTTGGTTCAGTGGATAGGGCGTTGGCCTGCAGACTGAAAGGTCCCAGGTTCGATTCTGGTCAAGGGCATGTACCTTGGTTGCAGGCATATCCCCAGTAGGAGGTGTGCAGGAGGCAGCTGATTGATGTTTCTCTCTCATCGATGTTTCTAACTCTCTATCTCTCTCCTTTCCTCTCTGTAAAAAATCAATGAAATATATTAAAAAACAAAACAAAACAAAAAACTTAATTTTTTTAGAACCATCCATTATTGAACTGAGAAACAAATACTCAGAGAGGTTAACTGATCAAGTTCGTAAGCAGAACTAAGAATGAAGCCCAGCTCTGTTAGTCTTAGAAGTTGTGCTCCTTGCCATGTTACCCCTTAATTTAAAACATGCAGCTTTAGGTAGCTCTTTTACTAACAAAACTGTGGTTCATACTTGCAGGCTTTGGTGGAGAGAGCACTCCAATTCCAATGGGAATTATGATCCTTGAATTTGAGTATGAGCCATGCAAATAACTCCTCATATAACTTGGGAAAAACTTAAATTTTCAGAGTCTTAGTTTCTTCATCTGTAAGATGAAGGGGTTGGAGAATGACAGTGGTTTTCAAGGGCACTGGTGATTTTATTCCCAGAGACATTAGGTAATCTCTGAATGCATTTTTTGCCTCTATTTTGCCCCACATGAGTGGGGTGGAGGGATGCTCCTGGCATCTAATAGGTAGAAGCCAAGAATGCTCCTAAACATCCTGCAATGCACAGGATTGCCTCCATGATAAACAATGATCTGATTCAAAATTTCAATAGTACCAATGTTGAGAAACCCTGGGCTGTGGGACCAGTACAGCTCCTTTCATTTCTGAGAATCCAAGTCAGTTCTGTCTGGATCACAGATTCTTCTTTCACAAAACAATAGAATTAAACCATATAATCTCTGAGATTCTTTCTAGCTTTTAAATACTAAAGTCTATGATTAACAGGGGAACATTAAAATAAATGTTACGCTAGTAAATCTAAGATCATAGGAATCTCTTCATATTTTTTGTCTCAATAGCCAGTGCTGCCCAGCACCCTCATCTGCAGAGGGCAAAGGCTGCAAACTTGCAGTGCATGGGCTGAGCCCAGCCTGCAGATGTGTTTTGTTTGGCCTGGAGAGTATATTAGAACTTTGCAAATTACTGGCCAACGTTTAAAAGCCTGAATATTTCCAGCAAATATCCACATTTTGGGATTCTCTTAAAAAATCAGAAGGCTAAGCAACACTGGGCTTGATTTTTTGCATAGTAATAGTGAGCTGAAGCTGAGTAGAATCTGTCCCTTTAGATGGGGCTGAGTTCTTCAAATCACCAGAGTCCCTACCTCAAAGGCTTGGATTACACCTAGCCACCTTCATTGGTTTACATTACCTCCTTGCCCACCTGCCTGGTCCCTAAGGGTAGTTACGTTTGCTACTCCTGCTCTAGAATTGTCAATCTACTCATGGAATGCCCCCAAAATGCACAAAGCTGGCCACTTGGAATTGTGGATTCTTAGAATAAATGAAATAAATGTTAAGTCCTGCAATTGGCTCTAAGAAAAGTCTTAGCAGCAGCTTATGAGAAAGGTCTTAAGAGTTTTATTGGACATTATGAGGCAATGGTATTTTGTGCCTGCCAACTAACTAACGTGATCTCTGGCTGCATTATCAGAAGTGCAGCCTTCTCACAGGGAATGAGGTAGTGCTACTCTTTCCTCTGCTGCTCAGATATATCTGAATTATCACGTTCAGTTTTTGGCACTGTGCACTGTGTGATTTTAGCAAGGAATTAAGCAAAGGATTGGTGAGGTGACTTGAAATATCTTTCTGTGAGTGAAATTTGCAAGAGCTCAGGCCATTGATTACTAAGAAGAGAGGACTTAAGAGCACAGGATGTAACTTTTCTAATATGGCACAGTTATCCTGAGGCAGACAGTCAGGTCAGCATCATGACCTTCAACATATGCCTCAAACCTCTCTCTGACCTTCATTTTTGTAAGTGGGTTTTATTTGTAAACTTCCCTCAGGATATTTTTTCTACAAAGGAAACTTAATCTTGAAACAAACAATGTAACTATGTAAAATAAATCAATTTTATTTGATAACTCAAGTCAAATAAAATAAGTCAAATCAATGCTCTGGTTGGATGATTGCAGTTTCAGAACCCCAATTGTTTAGCTCTTCCCTTCAGCCTCGAAAGCTGTATTTACAGATCTTCTGGGACCCCGTGGCATGCAGTGTGATCTAGATTTCTAAGATTCATACTAACTCTTAAGCCTTCATTTCCTATAGCCTATGTGTTCTGGTCTTGAAATATCAGGGAAAGCTTTTGAAATTAGCTTGAGGCTGAGATGAGCCATCAAAGGCAGGAATGGGGGAAGGAGGGTCCAGGTGGATGGAATAGCAAGAACCATGGATAACTGTATAGTTTGTCTGAAACATACTTTGTCTGAAGTGAGTTGGGACCACATGACAATTGTCTAATAAGAAATGCAGATGGCAGTCTGGTCTTTGTTTCTTTACCAGCTTTTGAAGGCTGTTTCTTGGAGACATTGTAGTTTTCTCTTTAATATCTAGTGCCTCTTCACTGAATCTCATTTTGTAGTTATCATGCAGTTTGAGGACATTCCAATGCTGGAGGTGGGCTCTGGTTGGTTTAAGCAGTTGTGGTGATCCCTCCTTCTTGACAGCGATTGGCCTGGGAACCCCACCTCAACCAATCAATGTGCGTAAGGTCCTTATAATGGAGCTTGTTAAGGAATGAACACATCATCCAACTTGGGCATTGAGAACTGCAAGCGGGTGTTTGCTGAATGGCCCTTTAGGAAATGCTTCTTTATAAGAGAGAACCAAATGGGGAGACAGTTTATTTCTTCCTCTGGCTGTTTGGTTGTGGATGAGAGACCTAGAGTTACTACGATCATTTCACTACTAACCTGAATATAAAGTTGGCTCAAGGAGGAAGCCTGAGTCAAGAGAGCTTTGGGGCTGTGGACCTGGAGCCACAGAAACTTGCTGACCTCCTATATTTTTAGATATGTGAGCCAATAACTTTTATTTTTTTTCCCTTAGTGTTTTAGCCAGTTTGACTTGGGCTGTCTTCTTCTTAAGCTTAATGAATCCCAACTGATACATTAGCTCATCCAAGCCAAAAGTTTTCCTTCCAGAGGTGGGGGGACCATGTTGAACTGTATATCAGATACACCTTATGTCCAACTTCAATTCTCTTGGCTTTGCCTACTCTTAAACCTCTAATTACCTGCTTCACCTCAGCTCTGTAGCTGTCTGACTCTGTGCTGACCCAGTTAAACTACCTGAGGTCAAGCAACAATATGTTGGAAAGCATTGTGTCTCATAACACTTCTGGACTTAGACGAAGACCATGCTGAAGGCATGAGATCTGGCTTTCTGAGCAACTGCTGCAGGGGCTGAGTAATGCAACCTGGGAGGATGGAGGAATTCAATCCCTGGAAGGCAAACCTAGAGCAATGGAACTTGGGAAATGTGAGGGATCTGGCAAATAAATTTTCTTTCCCATCCTCCCTTCTATAGACTGAACCAAGGAGCGCATTCCCCACTGAATAGCCCATTTGGAGACATCTCATGTAGTTGCCTCATAAAGATGCCTTGCTGGAACACATCACGTTCCATTATTTCCCCATATTTCTCTGCCTCACTTCCCTTTTTGCTAGCTTTCACAGCCACAGTATTGAACTTCCTAAATAAAACACTAGAACTTAATCCTTGCCTCAGGTCTGTTTCTAGGAAAAGCAGCTGAGACATTAAGGAAAAAGCCAAAGAAGAAATGGTGCGGCTTTAATATTTAGAAAATATGATTCTTTATGAAGATCACCAATTCAGGAGGAATGCACATCATATAGTATAGTGGTTAAAAGCTCAGACATAGATGTGTTTAAGCCTTAACTATGCCCTTTACTAATTGTGTGATCTTGTTCAATGTTACATTACTGCTCTGAGCCTCACTTTTCTTTTCTATAAATAATGAGGTCCATACCTACCTAATAGGGCTATTATGAAAATTAAAAAAGATAATCTACATAGAAAATACTCAGCACTAGAGACATTTTGGGCTAGATAATTTATTGTGTGTGTGTGTGGGGGGGAGGGAGGGTGTCTTCTGCACATGTTTACTAATATCCCTGGCCTCTAACCTCTAAATGTAAGTAAAGCCCACCCAGTTGTGACAATAAAAAATGTGAAAATTGAAAACAAACAAAAAATGAGTTCCAAAAATCCCCCGAGGCTCCACCCAGTCAAAACAAAATTGTGAGAAATTATAAATCACTGTCGTTTTAAGCCACTAAATCTTAGATGATTTGTTATGCGGCAATAGAAGACTGAAACAAATTGGTAACTAGAAATATGATGCTGCCAGACCAAGAACCTCAATTATGTGACGTTGGCTTTGGAACTCAGTGGTGGGTAGAAGCTGGAAAGAGAAGAGGGAAAAGAGGCTAGAGCAGAAAGGAAATGGTTATTAAAGACCAAGAGAGAAGGGGCAATCTGCCACTTTGGTGGCAGAACCATAGCAACTTGGAAAATAGAAATGCACCTAGTTAACTTGTTGGATCTGGCTTAGGAGATATGAAGGCGAGAAGAATAAAAATACTGAATGGTGTTTTTGACTGCATATTATAAAGTATGAGAAGAAAGATGATCTAATGAGAGAACTGTAGTTTTTGCAAGCAAAATATGGAGAAAATATGAAAGAACAAAGACTTGCTGGGTTAGAAAATAAAACTACTTTGTATTTTCTATCTTTGCAGCTGAAGAAATATTACTGAAATAAATAATGGCTTCAGGGAAAAGATTAAATTGAAGGTATGACTGTAATACCTTTAGTTCAGATCTCATAAGATTTAAGTTAGTTCTATTAGCTAAAAAGTGTGTGTGTGGGGTGGGGGTTGAAGGGGGAGGAAGAGAGCTAATAATCTCAATGGCACTATCTCAAAGAGGTCTAAATTTTCTAAAGTATAAAGAGGTCCATCTTAAAAAGAATTATGGATTTGACTTTTGGGGACATAGAGTGAATGCTGTGAATATTAACGAGAAACTCACAAGGATGTTAAGATAATTATATTGCCAATAGCATTAGTAACTGAAACTTTGGTAATATTAACTGAGATAGGTGAGGATGGTTCAAATGAAAAGAGGCTTGTGGGGAGCAGGAGGCTCAAAGTCCTAGAGAAAGCTATTCAGATGCCAGCATAAATCATTTGTTTTGTAAAAAGAAGTGCCTTTTAGAACCAAGAGTTCAGAATATAGAGTGAATAGCTGAGGAGAACAATGAGACAACTCCCAGGAAGAAGAACCTGTCCCTAATTAGGGAACACGTCCCACCCCCAGGGTAAGGAGCTTAATTACATGTAACATCTCGATTTCAAGATTGCTATTGAATATGGATTTCTATGTGTCTAATATTATCCCATTGTGAATGAAATTGTTTATTGTAAACTTTCCCCCCTATCTCAGGGTTGTATGTTGGATGTGTCTGGGGAAGAAGGATTGCCTTTTAGTTCACAGGTCTCTGGAGTGCTTGCTGCTCAAGAGTTGCTGCCTGACAACCACATTTAAGGAGAGCCATTCACATCCAGACTGAAGCAGGTGAGGAAATTCTGGATTTGTGGTAGCAAGCCTTCAAAATGGCCCCCAATGATCTTGTGTAGTCCCTTTCCATACCGAATGGGGCTCGCCTGAGTAATGAGTGAGATATTATAGAAATAACTGTGTGTACTTTTCAAAGCAAGGTCATGACTACTACTTCTGTTTTTCCTCACTCTCCCTCTTATGACATTCACTCTGGGAAAGCCAGCTTCCATATTGTGTGACTCTTAGGCAGCCATATGGAAAGGTCTCTGTGGTGAGAAACTGAAGGCTGTTGTCCACAGGTATGTGAATGAGTCATTTTGAAAGAGGATACTTCAGTCCCAGTCAAGCCTTCAGTTCTCTGCAACTCTGCCTGACAATTTGACTGAAACCCCATGAGAAATCAGAGATGGAAATATCCAGCTAACCTCCCAAATTGTTGACCAATAGAATTGTGTGAGATAATAAGCCTTCGTTTGTTTTGTGGAGCAATAGATGACTAAAACAATTAGGATGAAATTTTTGGAAGTGACTACATTTTTCATGTAGAAATAATAGGAATAATTTATGACAAGAGGGAAGACTCTAATAGAATGTCTAATGGCCACAAATTTCTCCTAATCGGTGCCCCTTTTTCAATACAGCATTGCTGCTCTGCCTGACTAGGGGTGGAACATATATACGCATATCTAATTTAATAAAAGAGCAATATGCAAACTAAACATCACTCCGAGACACCCGCAAGCCATGCCCACAAGCCATGCCCACCAACCAATCAGGAGCAAATATGCAAATTAACTAAACTAAGATGGTGGTGCCAAGTCCACCTTAGCCCCAACTGAAATAGCCAGGCCTGTTAGCCAGGCAGGTGGTGGGGGAGAAAGGGGGGAGCTGAAGGGCAGAGCAATCAATTGCAGGAATCTGGGAAGGGGCGGAGCCAGCGATCATGGGGCCAAGGGGGTGGGGATTGGCGGGTCTTCTGCCCAGACCTGCAGCCTTGGGCAGAGATCCCCTGCCTGGGAAGGGGCGGAGCCAGCCATTGCAGGGGTTGGGGGGTCTTCTGCCCAGGCCTGCAGCCTTGGGCAGAGACACTCCCCACCAGCAGGGAAGGGGCAGAGCCAGCCATTGTGGGGGCTGGGGAGTCTTCTGCCAAGTCTGTAGCCTCCGGCAGAGACCCGCAGCCTGGGAAGGGACAGAGCCGGCGATCGCAGGGGTTGGGGGGTCTTCAGCCTAGGCCCTAGGCCCTGGGAAGGGGCAGAGTTGGCCATTACAGGGATGGGGGGTCTTCTGCCCAGGCATGTAGCCTCTGGCAGAGACCCCCAGCCTGGGAAGGGGCAGAGCCTGTCATTGTAGGGGTTGGGAGGTCTTCTGCCCCTGCCTGCAGCCCTGGGCAGAGACCCCCAGCCTGGGAAGGGGCAGAGCCTGTCATTGTAGGGGTTGGGAGGTCTTCTGCCCCTGCCTGCAGCCCTGGGCAGAGACCCCCAGCCTGGGAAGGGGCGGAGCCAGCCACTGTAGGAGTTGGGGGGTCTTCTGTCCAGGACTGCATCCTAGGCCAGAGGCTACAGGTCTGGGAAGGGGTGGAGCTGGGATTGGAGGGACAGAGGTGGAGTATGTGATGGGAGTGAACTACAGAGGAAACACCTTTTCTTAATGTTCATTGGCTAAGCTCCCTGTATGCCATTGGTAATATTCTTAGTAACTTGGGTAATAAGAATCCCTAAAGGTGATCTAGGGTTTTTCCACCTCACTCCTGGAGAAAAAAGATGAAGGTCCACTGCTGGAGTGCTAAGAAATGTCATATCCTGCCCTAGCCAGTTTGGCTCAGTGCATAATGTCTCACCCTGCTGACTACAGGGTCTGGGTTCAATTCTGACCAAGGGCATGTACCTAGGTTGCAGGCTCCTCCCTGACTGGGACCCAGGTCAGGGCTCATGCAAGAAGCAACCAATAGAAGTATTCTTCTCACTTTGATGTTTCTCTCTGTCTTTCCCTTCTCTTTCACATTCTCTAAAAATCAATGGAAACATATCCTCAGGCAAGGATTAAAAAAAGAAAGAAAGAAATGTCATATCCTGTGAAAGATACATCTTGAAAATGCCTAAAGAAAGTTATCATTTTTTCATGTGAAGGGACTGGAGTCTGTGTTAATGAAAACACCTTGGTGGCTGCAGTGACTGGCAGTTGCTGTAGCAGCAGAGTGATGGGGTTGGTGATTAGCCTGGTCGCCTCCCACAAAGGGAGGCCAGACTGCGGCTTAGGCCTACTCCTCATGGGGAGCAAGAAGCAGGTCTCAACTGTCAGTAGGACTTACCCTGAGGGCTCCCAATATGTGAGAGGGGGCAGGCTGGGCTGAGGAACCCCCCCCCATGCATGAATTTTGTGCACCATGCCCCTAGTCTAATCTAATAAAAGAGTAATATTGAAATTGACCATTTCTATGGGATGTCTAAGCCATGCCCACCAGCCAATCAGAGCGGCTGTATGCAAATTAACCCAGCCAAGATGGAGGCCGGCAGTCATGGAGCTAGAATAAACAGGAGGCTTCCATTGCACCAGGAGTAAACTGTCTGCCTAGGCCAGCTGGGCTTCTCCCGGCCTAGGAAACATTATTGCAACATTGTTTCAATTATAGAAGTCACAGAGCTGAAGCCAACAGGAGGCTTCGTTACCTGCCTAGGCCTCAGCTTAAAGGAACACTGTATCAATAATAGAAGATAAATAAACCCCAGAAACCTACTTCTAGCCAGCCTTGCTGGGACATTGGGTCAATGGGAGCTGTGGGCAGTCTGAAAGCCTGAAAACAGCCCTCAGGCCATCACCCAGGCTGGCCACACTCCAGTGGGGTGAGGGTCCACACTGGGGGGCTTGGCCAGCCTACAAATAGCCATCAGCCCCTCACCCAGGCTGGCCAGGCATGCCAGCAGGTGGACATCACCAGAGGGGTCCCAGACTGCAAGAGGGCACAGGCCAGGCTGAGGGACATCCCGAGTGCACAAATTTTTGTGCACTGGGCCGCTAGTATCTATATAAACTGGAAATATGTTAATTAGCCCAGTGTCATGACCCCTCAGGAGGAAGCTGCATCATGACTGTTCAGGAGGAGCTGCGTGCACAGATGGGCAGGAGGGGACTGTATGCCGCTCCCACCCCAGCAGCTGCAGGGAGGCTAGGGCTGGGAACAAGCTGGAGTGGAGACACAACCCACAGGAGCACCTGGCCCCACCCCAGCAGACACAATATGGCAGCCAGTGATATGTGGGTCAGGCACAGGTAATGGTCCCCTGCGTGGTGCTTCCTGGCACACACACACATTTATCTACTCTATAAAAGCGAAATATTAAAATTAACCGTTTCTCCGAGACAGGGTAAGCCACGCCCACCAGCCAATCAGAGAGGCTGTATGCAAATTAGCCCAGCCAACATGGAGGCCACCACTCACGGACCTGAGTAGACAGCCCTTTCCATTGCGGCAGGAGCGAAAGTGAAGCTGCGCCCCTCAGCTCAGCTCTGATTAAACTGCCTCTAGCAGTTTTGAAACAATGTAACAATCATAGAATCCTCGGGAGCTGAAGGAAAGAGCAGCTCCGGCCTAACCAGTAAAAGTAACAATTGTTTCATTATAGACGCTGCGAGGTGAGGCAGAGGAGGCTTCAGTTAGTTAGAAGGCCGCCTTACAGGAACAGTGTATCAATTATAGAAGATAACCCCAGGCCTTCAAGGAACAGTATCAATTATAGGAGAAAAAACTCCAGAACCTGCGTCCAGCCAGCCTTGCTGGGACGTTGGGTCAATGGGAGCTGTGGGCAGCCTTAAAGCCCCTCACCCAGGCTGGTCAGGCATGCCAGCAGGTGGACATCCCCTGAGGGGTCCCAGACTGTGAGAGGGCACAGGCCAGGCTGAGGGACCTCCCGAGTGCACAGAGCAGCTGCAGGGCGGGACAGCGCAGGACCCAGGACCTGTGATGGGAAAGAGGCGGCAGGGTTGGAGGGCACCGGGAAGCGGGTAAGAGGTAGCAGTGGGGGGTCAGTGGCCTGCTTGGTGGCTTCCCAGGCCCTTTGCGGGGCACCAGGGAGTGGGAAAGCAAGGCTGCAGGGGCTGGGGTCCCGCTTGGCAGCTCCCCAGACCCCTTGGCGGCACCAGGAAGTGGGAAAGGAAGGCTG